>JASANF010000036.1:0-7500 GCA_030248245.1 Trissonchulus sp. WLG1_4
ATACGCGGCGGCTAAGGCCTATTCACAAGAGGGCGCATTTTGTTTCATGGCGTACGCCATGGCGCACGTCATGGCGCATGAGCTTGCGCACGAGTGGGCGCATGAGCGGGCGCACACGCACACTTGCATACTGCATTGTGTGAAATAATGCAGCAGGCAGTGTGAAGATAGAATGCACCAGCTCATGCGCCCGCTCGTGCGCTCGCTCATGCGCCCGCTCATGTGCCCTTGTGTGAATAAGCCTTTAGCAGCATCTGAAAAATTGCTGGGGGAATATTAAAAGGTATGGCCAAAACCTATACTACTTGGGGAACCGAGATGAGTACGATCTTAGGGTACCGAGTTCCAATTGATGGAAAGGTTTTGGAAAGGAAAAGAAAGATAAAAAGAAGAGCCACCAATTCATAAACCTTAAGGTATTAAGGCCATAAGGTTCATACTTTCCCTAAGCCTATTTCTATAGTTTTGCCATCAAACAGTGCCAACAAACGTACTTAACCAACTTTCTGCACGAAGAAAGTTGGGCTCAAGTCAACATCCTCTACAGAAAATCAGGTGAACTCTGTGCATGGCTCACAATTGTCCTTTTCCCTGTCCCTGTGTCTTTAAGGACAAGTATGAACCAAGCTTTATTCAATAGTTTCAGCACCTGGACTTTGAACTGAACTTGTAGTGGCCATACATACATGAGCCCTCCGCTCTGGGATGAAAGTCTAGTTTTTCTACATCGGCATTTCTGTTGTGAATGAGCATTAGGGCCTATGAGACTCGGGGGCTGTGATGTAGTGGTTAGCATGCTTGACTTCGAAGCAGGCGGCACGGGTTCGATTCCCGGCGCCCCCATTTCTTTCATTCTTTCTAAATTGGGGCCTCCTCTTTTTTTCAACATTTCATGAACGTGCTGACTGACCTGAGCTCACTTTTGACCCCAAATGGGCCGTAATATATACTACTGGAATTTAAGCTGGGTTGCGCTATAACGTTTTTTGCGGAAATTGTAGCCAAACAATTCAGCCAATGCAGCTGACCCGTACTGGCCACTAATAGCCGGTCTACGTAAGTGACTACGTATTAATTCTGAATTTGCAGCCGGACTTTTCATTCAAATTTCAATTCTTTCATTTGTTTTCCTTTTGTTCATTTCTTTATTTTTTTCATTTTTTGATTTTATTCTTTCTTTCATAAGTTTGTTTCATTAATTTGGTGATCTATTGCAACTGTAATATAAGGCTTAGCTGTACTGTACCGACCAAAATTACTTGCTACAGACTCCGGAGTCAACACTCCGGTTTCGGAGTCACAAATTAAGACTCCATGTTTTCGTTATCCAGTGACTCCGACTCTGGAGTCATTCCAGTTTGAATTTATAAAAGGCTAAATGGAGGCAATCGGATCTACTCGTATTTGTGAAGTTGTTGCTTGTCCCAGTTGTCTGAAATAACTTAAACTATAAATACAAATTGGCAACACACAGGTTTATGTTTTTGCTAACACATGTTGCACCATTGTTACATACTAAGGAATCGTCATTAATTGTTTTCGACACGGCAACGTCGCTCAAGGAAGTAAAACTTTGCCAAAGGTTTTATTAAAATTTGATGTTAATTATAATGTGCTGATTTTAAACTATTTGCAATAAACAGGAGCAGAAGGGAACGTCAAACTAGTTTTAACTATTTGCAAAGTTTTTGAAACTTCCTTGAAACTTTTTAAAAATACACGTGGATTGAAATATTTATACGAATAAAACGTAGCACGAGATTCTGTTCAAAATTGATTATTAATTTGCGACAATTAAAACTGTTTTTTATACTTTTTATGGACACATAGCCGAACATACCCTGAAAATTAATGTATCAAAAGTCAAGTAGACAGTACACTATTTTCAAAGTTTTTGTCGTGACATAAATTTTAAGGCCCGGTTCCGTGCTCACACAGACTTAGTTTTTACTTTGTACTTTTTACTTTTTACTTTTTGCTTTTTACTTTTTGCTTTTTACTTTTTACTTTTTACTTTTTACTTTTTTTTACTTTTTACTTTTTACTTTTTACTTTTTACTTTTTACTTTTTACTTTTTACTTTTTACTTTTTACTTTTTACTTTTTACTTTTTACTTTTTACTTTTTACTTTTTACTTTTTACTTTTTACTTTTTACTTTTTACTTTTTACTTTTTACTTTTTACTTTTTACTTTTTACTTTTTACTTTTTACTTTTTACTTTTTACTTTTTACTTTTTACTTTTTACTTTTTACTTTTTACTTTTTACTTTTTACTTTTTACTTTATACTTTATATTTTTTAGTTTTGTAAAAGTGTTCACACAGGCTTACTTTTTACTTAAGGAAGATCGCATTCAATTGGCTGGCTTTTCGCGCACTTATATGTCATAAAGCAAATCTAACCAATAAAAATGAAGCTCAATAGGCGGAGCTTCTGTTAGAGCATTCTGATTGGCTAGATTGCAAAAGTAAAAAGTAAAAAGTAGAACGTGTTTCTATGTTTACTTCAGGCCAAAAGTAAAAAGTAAAAAGTACGTTCTGTATGAACCTAAATTTTTACTTTTGGCCCAAAAGTTTGTTTCCGTAAATACGATAAATTTTTGCCAAAATGAGATTATATTCAGGTTCAGCATCTTTATTTAACCTTATAAACAACTTTTAAAAAGGAAAAATTGTCAAACAATTGGCCAAGTGTACCATTGTGGCATTTGACAGGGGTGCTAAAATGAAACAGAATACATACATATACCAAACAACATTGGCTGACACCCCGACGACTATACATTGCGTCACAATAACAATACAGAAATAGAACAAGAAAATAAACAATACAAAAAAAAGCATTGCCAACAGCAATTTCTTGAGTTATATTGACTAGCAAAAACGAAAATTCCTAGTTTCCGAGGGGTGATTCTTCATATCTTGGGTAATATCCAACCTACTTGCCGGACATTTGGCCAGCATGTAGCCCTTCTTCAGGTAACGGGAAACAATAGTTTGTTGTTTCAAATCTTTAGCTGGTGAAAAATTTAATTTCGAAATTCTGCAATCTGGTGTTTTGCTAATATTCTAGGGTTAGACCCTGATAAAATTCAAAATCAATATAAAATCCGAATTCAAAACATGTCTAATAAGCAGTCACCAGAAGGAGCAAGGTTCTTTTGCTGAGTGAAGATTTTCAAACTATAAATAACCAAAAAAATTAGCACTTTCCACTTAACCCTGGACCGAGCTTTTGGCTGGCTTTTGATTCGTTACCTGAGATTGAGACAGCATTACTAGCCCAGATTTGTACCAGGGCTTTCACACTTGCAACTATGACACCGGTAGCTGATTCGGGGAAACAGTATTTCGAAAGGCTCAACTACTCGTAAATGCAATTCTGAACAAGTACGTCTTGCGAGTAGAAAATTTTTTGGTTCTGGAGATTTTTGTTATGGGACATGAACTATGGATTAGACTACTATTATTTTAAAAATAATCTAAAGATTATAGAACGCGGCATTTTCAGAACTGATTAGAGTTGATAAACCAAAAAAAGAATAAGACTGTTACAATTTAATTAACGAAGCATGTACTCGATGCTGGCGGATTTGTAATTATTAATGTCATTCGGGTGTTTCAGTATCAGCTAACATGACTCTTACTGAACCTTTTGAGATAACAGCTACAGTTTTTTAAGTTCGCACATTCTTGGGGATGTCAGCCTGCAGTAGGATTTAGTAAGTTTGTTGTGACAATTTAGTATTTACTGGTAAAGCACCCGGGACTGAGAAGACGACGAAACTATTTTAGATTTATGCATGCGAAAGCAGCTTGCAAGAATTTAGAGCAGGCATGAGAAAAAATAGTCTAAAAGCTGACCTATTTAAACTAAAAACAGAAAGTAACTGTCAATTGCCATTAATATTTCTAATAGGAATAAATAGTACAAAAATGATCCATTAGGTATCTTAATCTGATCTTGATAACTTTATCGCTCTAACGCTAGCTAGTATATAATTCTGACTTACAAGCAAAACTGGTTTGTTGTTGTTGTAATACAGGGTCAGCTCTCAGCGCAGCCTTAGCGCACACACACACATGCGCACACACACACACACAGTCAGCATGTACAGCGCAATGACCTGGGCATTTTCTCTGTTACAGAATCTGCCCTAACATTGTGTAAACAAGCAGCAGTTTGCTGCAAAAGAAAAACAGAAAGAATTTTACAGGAGTTAGTCACATCTGACAAAAAACCTGTTGCGAGCTCATTTTTTATTTCGACTTAGATAAAAACTTTCACCAAACTGCTAAATTCTATTGGAAACGTCTTTTAAGGAAGACTAAGGCACTGTGGTTAAAAAAAATAGAAAAAAAGCCAATCAACTGTGCTTGAGCAACGAGCTGGATTTGAGTCATACCCGAATCAAACAGGTTAAAACGTTCAAACCTGTCGCGGAGTTTTCCTGTAGAACCATTTTCTAAATTTTACTTGAGGACTATCGCATTTGCATGAAAACATAGCTTGAAAAATAGCGAACATGTGCTGCCAGAATCCGTGTGCACACTAAATTTTAAAATATTTTTATAAATAACGATAAGGAGCACTATTTGGCTTTATTTTCCAACCAGCAGTTTTGTCAAGCTCAATTCTTCTGACTCAATCAAATTCTTCAAGCGAACATACACGGACGGCCATGACTTGGCAAAAAGAGGCTTGCTTTCTCATCTCGCCTACTCGATTTATTACTTCTATAAAGTTATTATGAGACAAATATGCTGAACACTGGAAAATAAAAGTTTTGTGCAAAAGGTTGTCCGCAAAATAAGTGTCAGCTACAACTGAAACTTTGTCAACAACACTAGCGTAGTATGCATTTTTGACAGTCAAGAATAAAGCTTCAGCAAAAACCCGAAGCAGTTCCAAATAGTAACAGCCACTTCGCTTGAGCAAAGAGCTGGATTTGATTCATACCTGAATCAAACGGGTTAAAACCGTGTAACTTGTCACACAATTTTGCTTCGGAAACAGTTCGTCGATTTTACTGGGAGACTGTTAGAGCAATTAGATTTGTACACATAGGACATAAAGAGCTACATTTGACTAATACTCCAATCGTATGTGTTATCAACAATGCGAAATGCACACAATTAACGAATGAACAGACACAATTCTCAAACACACCCGTGTGCACGTACATGCGCACAATCACAGTGATCAAAGCACACACAGACGCGCACAGATCTCTCGCCAAGCTTTACGTTGCCACTTCACAGAAATTCTACAGACAGAAGCCAGCTTGCTGTGTAAGTCATCCACAGGCATTATGAATTACACACACACGCACACACACCTACGGTTATTTTTATCACACAGCCTTACGTTTTGTACTAGGGTCATCATAAGAACCTGTTGCGGTGTGCCGCAACAGGAAAAATGTTTTCATAAAACTACGTTATACAGCAAAGGGTTAAATACCTGCAGCTTGCCTGGACCGTCAATGACTGTACCTTTTATTTAATTTCTTAGGAACGAAATCTTCATCAATAAATATTTATCTATTATCAATGGCACATCAATCATGCCGGATTTAACAATAAATTTGAATTAAAAGTATGTTAGAATAAAAACATTTTGTGGGAATCGAACATACAAATCAACTATTATCCAATTCTGGAACATCGCTTCTGACCACTCGGCTTCGCCGTCATGCTTGTTTTTGAACAAACTAAGGCCGGGTTCACACTGATAATATACAAGTGATATTGTTTATTTCTGTTTCTCAATGGTGTGCACTAATTTAAGCCAGTCATTGGTGGTCATGTTGTAGAACTGTTCCTGAAGATGGCGCTGGAAGGGTTTGGGGAGTCGATAGATGAGGTTGAAGAGAGACTGGGCTCGGTAGTGGTCCAAGTGGGAGTGGCAAGAAACCACCACGTCGTTCACAACCAGCGTCCCAGTGTACGTCACCGGGCTGTACATGCCGTCCGTTTCAACTGCCTCAATTTTAGAAACAAACTCCACAACTGTTTGCAGTCCATGCTTCACAAATATACTGTCGCCAATTGTAACGTCTTTGGCAAACTTTACTGTGTCAAATGTGTGTGACTGTTGTGCAATAAATATTCCATGCATACTTGTTAATGTGACATTTCTTCCCTTGAATGTTGATATTTTAACTGCGTGCGTTATATTATAGTTTTTTTGATGCAAGTGAAACATGACAGGCGTCCACACAATGTTACCTCCTGACCCAATGGCCAGCACCAACTGTCTTTTTCCAAAGGTCTGATCCAGAACGGATACTTTTGTTAAACCATTTTTCGTGTAAACCATATCGGTCCCGGAAAGACAGGCTGCTGCACATCCGGGCAGATTTGGATTTGCATTACAGGCAGTACTACCTAAACAAAAAAAAAACTACAGCAAATGAAACATAAAATACACTTGAAAACATCTATTTTTATGTAAAGAAGCAGTCCTGAAATATACTTTTTTTATTAAATGAAAATTTACAGAGGTTCTTATTAATGTAATAAAATAATTCCCTATTGTGCAAGGCTTTATAATTAGCTCAAGCTTGACAGAAAACAATCACGTTTTGCTAGTTGATGGTCAGGTTCAGGTTTAGGGTCAATTTTATTTTAAATAAAATTTATTGTGAAATATGTGACGTGCTGAAATATACTCGTGGAATATAGAACGCTGCATTTCAAAGTTTTTAAAACCAACGTGTTTATCAAAAGTCAACTCTCCGTCTTAGCTTAGCCAAGGTGTCATTAGTAAAGCCCGGTTCATACTCGTTCTTTCTTTGTCTCTGTCGTTTAGTTTACAAGCAATATAAAAAAATCACTTGGCCCTATAATTAGCAAGCTTGTCTGATTGTGAGCAAATGTAATAGCCAAAACGTTTCTCTAAAACTTTCACAGCAGCTGACCAAATTTAGCCCTAGTTCTTGATGTCTAGCCTACCAGAGGAGGTGCAGATTGGAGTGTGGGAGGATTAGCCTGATGATCCGCTTGGTTTAGGGGCCAATTTAGGGCAGCATTTGGAGCCATATCTAACGGGAACCCATTACTCTTAGTGATCACTGTTTGTCTTAGAAAACTTAGGCTCGCCTCGGGATTTTCGCTAGCTTGTGGGTTTGTATTTAGATACCTTTTTGCCAAATAGATAGATGTTGTCTGCTCACTGCTCAGTTACTAAGAGCAGGGTGTTCACGCTGTTATACAGATATATATCGTCGTTGACATATTTATACAATAGGACCCTGGAGAAACACCTGGAAATCGGAAAGCATATATACAAACCGGAGCGAACAATTCTACTTGATTATGCCATTTCATACAAAAAATAGCTTGAACACTTACATTACAATCCAATTATACCTGAAATTGATGACGTCCTGTCGTAAGTCAATGAGTTTGATCTTACTGAACAAACAGAAAAAATAATGCCAAAGGGCTAGGTTTCACCATATGATCGCAATTTTTAACGTTATACCGTAAATCAA
>JASANF010000036.1:12500-14434 GCA_030248245.1 Trissonchulus sp. WLG1_4
ACAAGCATGACCGGCGAACTCAAGTGGTCAGAGGCGCTGTTTCAGAATTGGTATTAGTTGATTTGTATGTTCGATTCCCACAAAATGTTTTTATTCTAACATACTTTTAATTCAAATTTATTGTTAAATCCGGCATGATTGATGTGCCATTGATAATAGATAAATATTTATTGATGAAGATTTCGTTCCGAAGAAATTAAATAAAAGGTACAGTCATTGACGGTCCAGGCAAGCTGCAGGTATTTAACCCTTTGTATAAAGTAGTTTTATGAAAACATTTTTCCTGTTGCGGACGACAGTGTTATCTAATGATCCTCATACAAAACGTTAAGAGCTATGGTGTGATAAAAATAACCGTAGGTGTGTGTGCGTGTGTGTGTAATTCATAATGCCCTGTGGATTTACACACAAGCTGGCTCTGTGCTTGTAGAATTTCTAAAGTGGCAATTTTTTGGGAAGATGTGTGCGCGTCTGTGTGGTTTCTTTGATCACTGTGATTGTGCGCATGTACGTCCACACGGGTGTGTTTGAGAACTGTGTCTGTTCATTCGTTAATTGTGTGCATTTCGCATTGTTGATAACACATACGATTGGAGTATTAGTCAAATGTAGCTCTTTATGTCCTATGTGTACAAATCTAATTGCTCTAACAGTCTCCCAGTAAAATCGAACTGTTTCCGAAGCAAAATTGTGTGACAAGTTACACGGTTTTAACCCGTTTGATTCAGGTATGAATCAAATCCAGCTCTTTGCTCGAGCGAAGTGGCTGTTACTATTTGGAACTGCTTCGGGTTTTTGTAAAAGTTTTATTCTTGACTGTCAAAAATGCATACTACGCTAGTGTTGTTGACAAAGTTTCAGTTGTAGCTGACACTTATTTTGCGGACAACCTTTTGCACAAAACTTTTATTTTTCAGTGTTCAGCATATTTGTCTCCATAATAACTTTATAGAAGTAATAAATCGAGTAGGCGAGATGAGAAAGCAAGCCTCTTTTTGCCAAGTCATGGCCGTCCGTGTATGTTCGCTTGAGGAATTTGATTGAAGTCAGAAGAATTGAGCTTGACAAAACTGCTGGTTGGAATAAAATAAAGCCAAATAGTGCTCCTTTATGCGTTATTTATAAAAATATTTTTTAAATTTCCAGTGTGCGCACGGGATTCTGGCAGCACATGTTCGGTTTTTAAGCTATGTTTTCATGCAAATGCGATCGTCCACAGGTAAAATTTAGAAAAATGGTTCTACAGGAAAACTCCGCGACAGGTTTGAACGTTTTAACCTGTTTGATTCAGATATGATTAATCAGCTCGTTGCTCAAGCACAGTTGATTGGCTTTTTTTCTATTTTTTTTAACCACAGTGCCTTAGTCTTCCTTTAAAAGACGTTTCCAAATAGAATTTAGCAGTTTGGTGAAAGTTTTTATCTAAGTCGAAATAAAAAATGAGCTCGCAACAGGTTTTTTGTCAGATGACCTAACTCCTGTAAAATTCTTTCTGTTTTTCTTTTGCAGCAAACTGCTGCTTGTTTACACAATGTTAGGGCAGATTCTGTAACAGAGAAAATGCCCAGGTCATTGCGCTGTACATGCTGACTGTGTGTGTGTGTGTGCGCATGTGTGTGTGTGTGCTGTGCTGAGAGCTGACCCTGTATTACAACAACAACAAACCAGTTTTGCTTGTAAGTCAGAATTATATACTAGCTAGCGTTAGAGCGATAAAGTTATCGAGATCAGATTAAGATACCTAATGGATCATTTTGTACTATTTATTCCCTATTAGAAATATTAATGGCAATTGACAGTTACTTTCTGTTTTTAGTTTAAATAGGTCAGCTTTTGACTATTTTTCTTCATGCCTGCTCTAAATTCTTGCAAGCTGCTTTCGCATGCATAAATCTAAAATAGTTTCAGTCACTCTACTAACCGCTACAGACAAT
>JASANF010000037.1:0-22037 GCA_030248245.1 Trissonchulus sp. WLG1_4
GCGGTTATCGTGGAATAGAAGACTGTTCTCAACTCGTAAAAGGCGTCTATTTGCATAATATGGCTGTAAAGAGGCCGTAATTTGTGTTTTTGGTGGCCATTTTGTTAGCACGTCGTATGCGCGAACATGCTCCAGGTTGTGGTCGCGTTTTTGTTCAAGCTGTATTTGTGCTATGTGTATGCAAGAAGCACGATGAATCGCTGCAATTTTTCTGTTTTTCTCTGCTTCTGCGACTCGAGAGAGTGCATCTGCGACTGGGTTGTTACTTCCTTTTATATTTTCGATTATATAGTCAAATTCTGACAACCTGTCGAGCCACCGATTAAATTTTGCGGTTTTGTATCCTTGATTATATGTCTTCAGAAGTTTTGACAAAGCGAAATGATCGGTTCGCAGTGTGAATGTCAAACCTAAGAGGTATTTATAGAACTTTTCACAAGCCCAGACACAACTATAGGCTTCCAGTTCATTAGCTGCGTAGTTCCGCTCGTTTTCTTGTAAAGTGTGTGACGCGAACGCTATCGGAACTTCTTGATTTTTTTGAATATGAGACAACATTGCTCCCAAGCCCACGTTAGAGGCATCGCAGGTGAGAGTCGTAGGAGCCTTTGGATCAAAAACAGCTGCTATTAGTGTGCGTCTTAATGCTGCTTTGATGTTGTTAAACGCGGAACTAGCTGAATTGTCCCACTGCAAAGGTACATTTTTACGCGTGTATCTACGTAAAGGCTCCACAGTAGTTGCAAAATGTGGGATAAATTGTTGTAAATATCCTACTAACCCCAGAAAGCGTCGGACTTGGTTCAGATTTTCTGGCTGTGGGATATCTTGGATTGCTTTCACTCGCTCTGGGTCGGGGGATATACCAGTAGTGGATACAATGTAACCCAAAAATTTGACTTGTTTTTGTAGGCATTTGCACTTGTCAACGTTTATGCGAAAATGTTTGTCATTTAGTGCCTTCATTACTTTCTCAAGTGTGGCTTTGTGCTCTTCTTCAGTTCTGCTAAATATTAGTATATCGTCAATATATGATATGCAATTGGGTATACCAGCCAGTGTTTGTTCTACGCAGCGTTGAAAAGCACTGGCGGAGTCTTTCAGCGCCATAGGGAGGCGGCAGTATTAAAAAAGTTTAAGTAACGTTATCGTAGCAGTCAGTGGTCGAGACTCCGGTGCCAATCCAATTGTGAAGTTAGCTTTTGAAAAGTCTAGTTTGGTGAAAATTTTTGCGTCTTTTAATTCCAGTAGAAGATCCTGTATATTCGGTAGTGGATGTCGGTCGGGGATTACTTGGTCGTTCAAACGTGTTAGATCTGTGGTAATACGCACATCTCCGTTTGGTTTTGGTACTACAACTAAGCCGTGCGCCCAGTCCGATTTAAGACATGGCTCCAAGATGCCATTGTCAATCATGTTTTTAATTTCTTTTTCAGATGCCTCTTTTCGAGCTAGAGGTACTGAACGAAGCCGTGTAGCATAAGGCTTCACTCTTGAGTGCAACGAAATGGTGTGTTGATAGTCCGGATATGTTCCCATTTCGTGTTTAGTCAGGTTTGGATACTTGGCTAGTAAATCGGACAGAATATTTTGTGATTTTTCAATTTCTGCGGAATATACGCCAGGGTCACCCCAAAGTTGAAGATCCCGGATTGCTTTTTTGCCAAGGACACTTTTTAATTGTGACTCAGTAACATAGAACACGATAAGACTTGATCTACTTTTGTATTTTGCAGTGAGTTTGATGTAGCCTTTTAACGGTATTTCTGATTTGTTGAATGCTAACAGCTTGAAGGTTGGATTTTGCAATGGTATCTGTGCAAAATGGGCTTGGTAGAACGAATTGGACATTGTGGAAACGTCGGACTGTGTGTCTACGTCTGCAGTCCATTCTAACCAGCCATTACCTTTGCTGAGCAAAATGTTAACGCTAAAGTTTGGAATTCCATTGTTCTGTAGACTACACCCAGTAATTAAATTGCAAGCGTAAACAGCTAAAATAGCACCGTCAGTGTAAATTTCGTTATTGCGGTTTGGATAACTTTGCATTGTAGGATTTACGCGGTCATCTGTTTGGTGCGTTGTTGACGCTACTGTTGGTTGTGAATTTCCAGGTATTGTAGATAAACATACGGACGCAAAGTGACCAACTTTTTGGCACTTAAAGCATGTTATGTTTAGTGCAGGGCATTTAGGTCCCTTTGCGTGTCCGAATTGTCCGCAGTTGCGACATCTAATTGGGTTGGAATAGTTCAAGTTTCTCCCCTGGCGAAATTGTGTGCGTTGAAAAGGCTTTGGTTTGATGGCCGCATCCACCGACTGTGTGTGTCGGACTGCGGATGCGTTTGCGACTGCTGATTCTTCTGTTTTTAGAATATCGAGAAAGTTGCAATAGTCAATAGTCTTTTCTGATAGTAAACGCTTTTGAGCTTTTTCGCTGTGACAACCCAATACTAGTTGAATAGCCATCAGTTTGTTTTCGCAGTCTCCGAATGCGCACGGATTTGCTAATTGACGTAAAGAGGCGGCGTATTCTTGAGCCGTCTCGTTAGCGCCTTGCTTTCTTGAAAAAAAGTCATAACAAGCACGAACCATGTTGACCGGCTGATCAAAAACACGTTCAACTTCTTGTCTGAATTCATTCCATGAAGCGGATTCGGGGTTGCTTGCTTCCGGAGCCGCAGTGTTGTCAAAGATTCTGCGTCCTTCGTCCCCCAAATACAGGTAAAGTAAGTCGTTTCTGCCTGTATCCGTAAGTGGACGGTCTGGATGTCTCTCGTCTTCAACGCGGCGTAGGAAAGCATAAAAGTTTGTTTTCCATCTGGAGAATCGGATTTCTGCCTCTCCAGGATTATCCAAAAAGTTTTTTGGTGCCGGAATGAGTGGCATGTTGATGAGGTTCTTTACTGCTGCAGCGCCAATTGATATGTTTATTGGAAATCCACTGGTTAGTTTCAATCACATCATATATTGTATATATGTCGTTTTTGTATTACTAGTACAGATCACTGAAGATCCATTCGTGAGTGTATATGTATCACAACTAATGTAAAGCTCTTCAAGGTGGAGCATGGAATGACCGTTACGTACAAACAATCTAAAACAAAAACATTGTCGATAGTGTTAGGAGCATGATAGTGGTATAATAGTGTTGACGGCGACAACTTGTTTTGTAAATTGACTTATTCACGTCAATGCTTTTAATTAACTCAATGCTTGCAATTAATAATAAGTCGCAAATATCTACAATTGTACGCTTGCACGACATAAAATTCTGTTCGTTTCTCGTCAGTACGTAAACCATTTCATATCATTCGCAAGCCCGGTGCGTTTAGCATCTATTGAGCATCTGATTGCGGATCAGAATATTGGCGGTTTCAACCCACCCCGGAGCAGCATATTTTGCATTCTATGACAGTGCTACATAGGTACCGAGAGCTCCGGGAAGTGTAAATTTGTCGATGTGTGGCAGATAAGCGAGGTACCTACCCTTCTAGTGTTAATTAACACTAGAAAATTGACCTACCCAGATTAACGTAGGACTTTGAAATTCTGAATATAGTATATACGCGGCCCCTGAGGGGGCCGCGTAAAAATGGCACCGCCAAGCTACATCGAAAGTATGGCCAAGGGGGCATCATAACTTAAAACTTAACTTCAACATCCTACCTCATCGATTACTAAATATGAAAATTGCATTACAACAATAACTTTAACTTATACAATAATTAAATTAAAACTAAAAAAATTTGTACTACGGTTTTCATCCGATTGCAAGTAACTTTAAACAAGCTCTTCTGCTGAGTGAGAGGTTGTTACATTGTGAAGCTTGAGTGTCAATATTCCAGAAAAAATATTAAACGCGGCCTTTAATCGCAGATTAAGTGACTTATAAATTCCAATTTCCGCACACATTTTCTGCTGAGTAGCTCCAAACTCTTACTGGCAAAAAGTAAAAAATTAATGAAACATTCAAAATATCCAAATTAGGTGTTGAAAAAATAAGACCTCAGCGCAATTTGAACTCGGCTACTGGATTCAAAGTCCATAGTGGTAACTGGTAACCACTACACAATGAGGGCACGAACATACGTTGTTAATAATGAAGGTAGGTACGTTTTTGAGCAGCAGTAATTGGCAAATACATACATAAGTAACCAAAGTTCTTACACCAAATCGTGAACGTTGTATGGTATAAGTTGGAGCAGTAAATCACTAACTGAAACTTTGATATATCAGTCTTACAGCTAATTTTCAATTTTAAATGACATAGCGCACACCTTGATGATTACTTCCGGTGTTCCATTATTTGTATTGCCTTTTAAAAATTTCTCAACTGTCAGTCCGGTTAGCTCAGACGGTAAAGCGTCCGACTGCGAAACGACGGGGTGGTGGTTCGATTCCACTCAGGTTGTTGCTTTTGCCTACCTTTGATATTCTCAGTTGCATCATCTGTCATGCAAAACTTGAGTGCAAGATCGACCTACCTGCCCTTCCAGTGTTATTTAACACTGGAAATTCGACCTACCAGAAATAACATAGAAACCTAAGATTCTGAATATAGTATATACGCGGCCCCTATGCCCCCCCGACAAACAAATTTTGCTGCGCATCAGGTATAATGTCGTCATACGTTCACCCTGCTCACCCACTTGATTTCTTTTGCAGTAAACTTTTGCTTGTTGAGTACTTGTATGTGACGTGTGACGATGTTAATTTTGCCGAAGTACAGGTTACATTAAGTTTAGCTTGTTTTTGTTTTTCTAACATAATAGACTAGCACTGGATTGCACCAAAGCAGAATAGCTCTAGCATAGAAATAGCTCAGGAAAAGCTCGAGAATAAATTTAATTTTCATTGCACCAAGAGTACATACTAGGGAGAAGTATGACCGTACATTGTAGCAAAAGTATGGCTTCCGTGTTCTAGCTATTTGTCCGGAACAATGCTCCGGCCGAAATAGTCGAAATAAATTTCAACGGGCCTATACAAGTCCTCCTAGAAAAAATTTTAATTTTATAGAAACCACAAGTTTATACAAATGTTCAAAATACTCCATTCAGCTCATTGTTGCCGTTGAGCTCAACAGACCCGTTGAAAATTTTGGCGGAAATCAAAGACTTTAAAACAAAATAGTAGTAGTCGTCTAATTAGATCGAACAGTTTTTGATAGCTCCGTTGAGCTGGAGGGGAAGATAAATTTTTAAAAAACTGCTGCTGAAATTTGTCAACAGAGCAGTTGCAGTTCAACGGAGGTTTTAGAAAACATTTTTATTTCAACAGCTGCGTTGGAATTTCCAGTGCACATTTTAGAATGAAATGTCGGTGAAAAGCATACAGTTTAGAAAAAATTTATTTGAATTTTGAAGGGACACTTTTTAACGGCTTCGCTGAGCTCAATGGGACGTTGAAATTTTCACAAAATTTGCCCTGGACTACCAAGAAATGACCTTCATTTGTATACGAGGAAAACAACATAATTATCAATAATACCTAAGTTAACAAATAATATTAATTTTGTTGCAATTTGATGTACGTCTACAGATTTTCTGGATATGAGTACGATGCGTCAGCGACTGCGACGTTCTCCTTGTCCAGTGGCGACAGCCTGACCATCCGGGTGAGCAACGCCTTCCAGGCCCAGTCCGTGTCCGCCTACCTGCCCGTGGTGGTGGACCCGACGGCGAGCCAGGACAGTCAGCCAGTGGCCTTCTACCGGGACGACCAGAACGGCTGCGTCCTCAGCGCCCGCTTCAATGTCCGCTGCAAGCGACTGTCCTCCCGCAGTCCCAGGGGAGGGCGCGGACGCAGGGCCTTTGGAAAGGCCAAGAGATGGGGACGCAGTCCGAGGGGTGGCCGTGGGCGGGGTGGCCGAACGCGCAGAACTGTGGTCCGCGACGGAATTAAAGGGTTTATGGGAAAAGGAGGGCGTTCCAGAAGTCCATATAAAAGGAAGCATCCAAAGCGTTCGCAGTGGAAAAAAGACAAAATTCGTCGGTTTCATTGGTGACGAAGTTAATGTGGTCAAATGATCAGTAAAATATTTGCTTGCTGATGCTATTCTTGTTGTCAGAAAAAGACGGCTGCCTCACATCGATTGGCAACATTCGCGTGCGAGGCGGCCTATGTTTGTTATGTGCTTTAAGTCTGTATAAACACACTAAACAAATAAATAGATAATTGTGACGAAATTATCGAATGTGAATAGGTTTTCAAAACGTCATGTTTTTGACTTTGCGACTTCACTGCAAACTGCATGCTGGACCAATTTTGCTGAAACTTGGTAAAATTATTTGCCTTCACATACATATGCTTTGGAAATATCGAAAGAACAGTTTCAAACAGTTTTCTGAACAAGCTTTACAGCCACGCAAAGTCGACTGCTTTGGCGACACCACCACCTTAATCAGATTATCGTAGCCTTTAAGCTTAACCCACACCACAACATCGTTTCTGTGTCAGTACCCGGTCCCAATTGGGTACTTGGTTTGGTTACCCAAATGAGCCCTCCAGGTAGGTACCAAAATGGGACCCAGGTGCCCAAATGGGACTCAGGTAACCTAAACGAGACCCAGGTACCCAAATGGGACCTCTTTTTAAAGCCAACATCAGATATCAGCAGCCTTCAGCTCCGCCTACAATACAATCAAGCTACCGTAATCACAGGTGGTTACTAAAACCCGGCCCGGGCCGGGCCGTGAACTGACTCAAAGCTGGCCCGGCCCTATGTTAATTTTCGCTTTCGGGGCCGAAAAATGACTAAAACCCGGCCCGGGCCATACTTTGACTAAAACCCGGCCCAAGGTTTATCCTGTAAAATGACCAAAACCCGGCCCGAGCTATAGTTTGACTAAAACCCGGCCCAAGGTGTATCCTGTGGTTGCCCGAGCCGGAAAATGTCTAAAACCCGGCCCGGGCCATAGTTTGACTAAAACCCGGCCCAAGGTTTCTCCTGTGTTTGCCCGGGCCGGAAAATGACTAATACTCGGCCAGAGGCTAGTTGTTTATTTTTCCATTTCAGGGATGAGTATTGTGTATGCTACTTCATTTTCTCCCCTTTCGGTAACAGATATTACTAAAATATTGGAAAATGTGAATCACAGCAAAATTGCAGAAGAGCCGGCTGCTAAACCGTCAAGCGGAGATGTATACGTGATCAAGTTACAGTCCAATGGCGAAGCGCTCAATGATGACTGGAAAGCAGACGGATATCGTTGGTGGGCGTGTTACCTTGTAGTTTCCTCACTTTTGCTTTTAGCTACAGTAGAGTTGACTTTCGGATACATCACTGTTTGGCTAAGTAGGCGCGCTTCCTGTTATTGGGTCCTTGTTATCCTTCTTGTGGTCCAGCTTGCTTCTGCTGAGTTTCTGTAGTATTTCTATACCATTCTATGAAATTATTTAAATGGAGTTTTAGTAACTTATACCAGAAACTGGTATTTTTATAGGGTTTACAACAAACGCGATCGTCTGCCCAGAAAAGAACCTGTCGTTTTCAAGTCCACATTCTTTATTGATACGCCACATGGTCCTTCAGGTGCCTTCAAGCGGTTGTTCTACAAAAAATCAAGGATCCTGTCCACGGTATTGTGCAGTTTGTTGAGGACAGTGCGGTAGCTGTAGACTTTCCACATCGAAACAGCTCCGTCAATGTGAAACCATTCCATCGCACAGCACGTTCCACGCTGCAAAGGCTGACAGCAAAATGTGAGGTAGCGGCTACACCAATGGCTGTCTACAGACAAGAAGTTGCCAACGCCAGTTGTCCAGAGAAACGCATGAAGATGGAAATGCCGCGCAATGCCAAACAGGTGCGAAATATCATGCACATTCAGCGACAGACCAAACGACTATCACAAGACGAGTTCTACGGAATCAACTAAATGGCATATGACTTGCCGGGATTTGTGGCAGTAATTCAAACTTTTCCATCTATTGTAATTGTATGTGGTCATGAAAAAATGCTTGAAGAGATGAACAAAGTGTTGGAAATGCCGCCAGCATCGCAGTTGCTATCGTATGACACTACTTTAAATTTTGGTGGTTGCTACTTGCTACGTGTCCCCGTTTTTGCTTCGGCAAACTTTATTTGAAGGCAACCCAGTTTTACCTGCTAGTTTTCTAATACATGACAAGAAAACAGCAGAATCTCACAAGCTTCATTTGAAAACTCTAAAGAAGCGTGTTTCAAACCTGGAGGCATCAAACGTTCCGATTGTCACTGATCGCGAGCAATCTATTCGACAAAGTGTGAGCAGTGAAGTTCTGAATTTGATTCAATTGCTTTGCTGGATTCATCTGAGAAACGACGTGAAATTTTTTGTGCGCCAAAACGGTGGATCCAAAGATGATGCTAAGTTTTACGGGGACCAGGTGTGGACTCTACTCTTTGCTGACAGTGAGAAAACATGCTGAGATTTACGCTGAAAATAAAGCGAATTGGTCCAAAAGTTTTGTGGAATATTTTGACGAGCAACTTTGCGCTGACATCTGTAGTGTTGGAAAATGGAAACTGATTAAGCTCGGGTTCTACTCCCCGTACAGTGGAGTTACTTCGAATCAAGCAGAAGGATTCAATACCTTATTGCGCCAGCTACAGAAATGGCGCAACGCTCCTCTTGATACCGTGGTATTAAGTTTATACATGATGCAAGCATACTATGTTAATGAGCTAAGTCGAGGAATGTGCGGTCTCGGTACAATGTCTCTTAAATCGGAATTCGTGTTCGTGCAGCTGGATCCAGAAGATATTGAATGGGAATTTTGTCTGAGTCCTAATGAAATTGTTCGGGCTCTGAAAGAAGGCAAAGTGACTTCAAAATCGGTGTCTTTCACAGAAGACTGCTGCAGAAAATTTTTGCCAGTTTGGAATAGAAGTATCGGATCCAGAACTTGATGGAACTGACAGTCCTGAAAAAAGCAGACAAGATCTGCAAGCTGGACAGGCGGCAATTGTCTCAGCAAAAATTAATTTCTTTTGACCAATCTTTTGGAGTTTTTAATGTGAAAGGCCTCGGGGGTAAAATAGAAGTTGTGAAATTGTTTCCAAAAACATCATGCTCGTGCAATGCCGCCAGAAGTTGTTATCATATCAAGGCAGTCAAGCAAAAACCAGGCGCACCAACTCTTGATCAATCAAAGCGGCGTCTGAACTTGCACGAACTTAGCTGCCGCAAACGGCCGGGTAAACGACGAAGTGGTCAAAAAATGCCAAAATTGGATGATTATGATGACGCTGCTCCAGATTCACAGATTTCTAAGCGGGATATTGCTAAAGAAGCAGTCGCCATTGACGTGAAAAAGGACGAAACGCAGTCGACAAAGTACACTGATGTCGAAATATGGCGGCAATTTGGAGACATTGCTTTAACTAAACACGATCGCTTAGAGTTGACAAATGGTGGGTGGCTTAATGACCGACATATAAACGCTACACAATGGCTTATTCGAGATCAGTATCCAAGTGTGGCTGGATTACAAGACACCATTTTGGGCAATACCGCTACGGGTTTTGATCAGCTTGCAGAAACTGTTGCACAAATACGTTATGTTTCGGGTAATCAATCACTGGATTGTTTCAACTAGCAGTGAAAGCACAGTTAAGCTTTATGATTCTTTGCTGCCATCTGAGCTGGCTCCAAGAATCCGTCAACATGAATCCAAGAATGGCAAGCAGATGTCAGTAGCATAACTAAAAAATTTATGCAACTGTCTCATACACTGTTTCGTATTAGCATAGTATGTCCATTCCTTGGATTTTATGCTGGTAATTATTTGATTTTGTCTTTTGGTAATAAATCAATCAATCAATCATAAGAGTTTGGCTGATGCAAAAGGTGTTATCGAAGTTATGATCATGTCATGTCAGCAGCAGAAAGGAGGCAGCGATTGTGGGTTATTTGCTATTGCCAACGCTGTGCAACTGGTAGACAAAAAACTGCCGAAAAGCAGTGTCTACGATCAGAAAAAAATGCGTTCTCATTTTTTAAAATGTCTCGAGAATGGTAAAATCAAAAGTTTTCCTCATGAGATGGTAGCGCTAAAGTCGATTCAGCCAGTCATTCACTTGGTCACGACTCACGACCTATTGCAAGTATCACAGGTTCAAACAGAAAGCAAAATTGCTTGAATGCAGCGTTTGTAAGAATCAGTGGCACCAAGACTGTGCGGGAGTTGAAGACGAACTGACAGATAAGTATCAGTGTCCCAGCTGTTTGGACATTTGATTCACTGGGCTTTGATTTACTTATTTTTCTCGTGCTTGTTTTTGTTCAATTAGTTGTAATTTGGAATAACTTTAATTGTGTGAATCTCATTGTTTAACTGATTGACGTTAATTGTTGCTTATTTTTCACGCTTGTCTGTTTTTACTCAATTGTTGATAATTTGTTTTACAGTTGTTTGTTTTTGTTAAGTCAATTCTAATCTGGAATCTATCGCTTTAATCCTATGGATCTTATTGTTTGACTCATAGACGCTCATTGTTGATAATTTGTTTATGGTTGTTTGTTGGGTTGCCGACCAGTTGCGAGGCAAAGGCAACCCTTTTGTATCTGAAATGGCTGTTATTATTATTATTATTAATAATATTGCAAGTCTAGTGGGGCTAGTTTAGACTAGTTAGACAAAATTCATAAGTACCATAACGTTTTTAATAACAACATTTAGAAATTTCAAATTTTTTAAATTTTAGTATTAGGGCACCGACAGTGAGATTTGATCACACATAGTGTGATCTACGTAGTTAGTCTTTTTTAGCAAAGGGTTTAAGGGGAGATAACTCTTGATACCTTTGTGGTACAGCGACAATTTTACCATCATTGTTAAGCAAATTGTCAGAGCTTTAAAATGATGGGTGACATGACCTCGTGACGTAACGTTAAACGTGCGTGAAAAATGATAATTTGAAATTTTGACTTATTTTTAGGTATTACGCCATCATGTAACATATACGTTGTAAATATTATTAATCCTTTGGTTTCTTATATTGCCACTTTTTCGTATGAAATCCTTTATGGATATTGACCAAACTTTGGTGGAAGGGTCCCCCCCTTGAGTGATTGTGCCCCCCACCTTGGTGACACCGTGACCTTTCGGAGGGCCGGGTCACGTGACCCTCAAAATGAGGCGGTCCTCAGGGGTCAAATTTTCGAAATTGAGATTTTGATGTCTCTAGGGGTAATTTGAGCCCCTGAACACGAATCTGAGGTCCATTTTTGCCTAGAACTCTCGTGGACCCCGCCAAGCCCCCCTTCCCAGGGTACCATGCCCCAGGGGGCCAAAGGGGTCAAATTTTCGAAATTGAGATTTTGATGTTTCTGGGGGTAATTTAAGCCCCTGAACACGAATCCGAGGTCCATTTTTGCAAAGGACCTCCCTGGACCCCCCCTTAGAGAACCCCCCCCCCTAGGGGGTCCTCAGGGGTCAAATTTTCGAAATTGAGATTTTGATGTTTCTAAGGGTAATTTGAGCTCCTGAATACGAAAAGAGGTCCTTTGCTTAGAATAGAGGGTTTTTTGCTTTATAGAGGGTCCTCTACCCACTGTCGGCAACCCGTTGTAGCCACCTGACTAGTTTTTCTTGAGTTAGTTCTAATCAGGAATCGTGTGGATCTCATTGTTCGACTAATCGACGTTGATTCCAATTTCACTGTCGCTTTATTTGAAAAAAATATGTTTACAATTGCAAATGTGTTCTGTTCTACTTTTTCTACTGAAGGACATACATGGGTTAGGACTTAGGACTATCAATGGATTTTAGTCAAACTATGGCCCGGGCCGGGTTTTAGTCATTTTCCGGCCCGGGCAAACACTGGATACACTTTGGGCTGGGTTTTAGTCAAACTATAGCCCGGGCCGGGTTTTAGTCATTTTACGGCCCGGGCAAAAACAGGAGAAACTTTGGGCAGGGTTTTAGTCAAACTATGGCCTGGGCCGGGTTTTAGTCATTTTCCGGCCCGGGCAAACACTGGATACACTTTGGGCCGGGTTTTAGTCAAACTATAGCCCGGGCCGGGTTTTAGTCATTTTACGGCCCGGGCAAACACAGGAGAAACCTTGGGCCGGGTCTTAGTCAAACTATGGCCCGGGCCGGGTTTTAGTCATTTTCCGGCCCGGGCAAATACAGGAGAAACCTTGGGCCGGGTTTTAGTCAACCTATGGCCCGGTCCGGGTTTTAGTCATTTTCCGGCCCGGGCAAACACAGGATACACTTTGGGTTGGGTTTTAGTCGAACTATAGCCCGGGCCGGGTTTTAGTCATTTTCCGGCCCGGGCAAACACAAGAGAAACCTTGGGAAGGGTTTTAGTCAAACTATGGCCCGGGCCGGGTTTTAGTCATTTTACGGCCCGGGCAAACACAGGAGAAACCTTGGGCCGGGTCTTAGTCAAACTATGGCCCGGGCCGGGTTTTAGTCATTTTCCGGCCCGGGCAAATACAGGAGAAACCTTGGGCCGGGTTTTAGTCAACCTATGGCCCGGTCCGGGTTTTAGTCATTTTCCGGCCCGGGCAAACACAGGATACACTTTGGGTTGGGTTTTAGTCGAACTATAGCCCGGGCCGGGTTTTAGTCATTTTCCGGCCCGGGCAAACACAAGAGAAACCTTGGGAAGGGTTTTAGTCAAACTATGGCCCGGGCCGGGTTTTAGTCATTTTCCGGCCCCGAAAGACGAAAATTAACATAGGGCCCGGTTTTAGGTAATCCACGGCCCGGGCCGGGCCGCGCCGGCTTTTAGTCAGTTCACGGGCCGGGCCGGGTTTTAGTAACCACCGTAATCACACGTGCAGCAGAATATGCGACGTTGCGGATAATGCTGTTTTTAGAATTTTTTAGTATACATTCTGCCCCAGACTTATTATAAGACATAAACAAAGTCTTGGTATAACTGACGGAACTTAGTTAAAACTATTGTATAGTTTTTTAAATAGCCGCTATTACAAAATGCTCATTTTTTGCCTTTTTATGCCATTTTTCAAAAATATCTCATTTTAGCCGCGTCTTTGTTATTTAGGTCCTATAATCAGTTTTTAGGGCAGAAAAATACTAATATTCTAAAAACAGCTTTATTGGCAACGTTACATATTATGCTGCTGCACGTCGGATTACGGTAGCTTGATTGTAGGCGGAGCTAAAAGCTGCTACAATCTTAATGGCCGTTGGCTTTGAAAAGAGGTCCCATTTGGGTACCTACCTGGGTGCCATTTAGGTGGGTACCTGGAAGGACCGTTTGAGTACTTGAAGGGCCCATTGCCAGATACCCATTTAGGACCGGGTCCCGTTTGGGTCCCTTTTTGGCCGTTATTGTGCAACGCATCTACGCGCTGCCAAGCGGCCAATGGGAAGTGTCATACCTACTCTTCCCATTAGGGTATAGACTAGGGATGTCGCGGATCTCGCTTTTTGTTCCTTCTAGAGAAGGAACTATTGTTTTGAAATCAACTCTGCGTAGTGTAAAAGTAGCAGCCACATGTTGTTCAGCGCATATGATTAACATGTAAAATCAGTATGGGAACCGACAGCTCTTTTTTTCAAAGACAAGTCTTTTTTTACAAATTTTCATGAAATAATAGTCAACAACACTTTTGCACATATATTAAGCTGTCATTTGCTAGATTTCTGAGATTTAAATTTCATTGTATGGTAAATTTTCAGACTAGATACACATGCTAGTCATGTGAATGTCTGGACTGCTGTCTGTTTTCTTCCTTTCTTTCTACATAGTAATAACCAAACATTGCTACTCATCGAAGTGGAGTGGTCGAGTGGTCAAAAGCGCTAGAAACGAAACTTGCTACAGGTTACGTCACGGGTTCGAAACCCAAGCATTGTTTTTTTTGCAAAAAATTTACGCAACTTTTGTCTGCAGAAACTTTTGTTTGACAGGATATTTCCTTGTCAAAACGTGCAATAAGAATTTTTGGCAACTAGGACATGTGTTTTCGACCAATTTGTTGAATTCAGCACCTATTAAGTATTAACCACTCAAAGTAAATCAAGTATTTCCACAGGTATTAGTGCTTCTATACAAGGAAATACATAAAAACAAAGGTGACGCTGAAATATTTTTGGTAACATAAGCAGACTTTGCACTCGGCGAAGGAACCTTGCCCCCTTTTGGGGCCTGCTTGTTTGACATCCGTGGATGCGGATGTTGACTAGTGACATCCGCGCGGATGCGGATCTTTCTAGAATACGTTCTAGACAAGTTATGAGATGAATCTGTACAAATTTTTTACAAAAAAATACTAAAGTAGAAATTATCTAAATGCAAGTAAAGTGCAAGCACTAAAACGAGACTTATTGCTTTTGCAACACAGCAGACTAGTCTCACTTTGTATATTTTAAAATCTACAAAGCCAGCGAAGTTAAAAACTGATATTCTATTTTATTGCTTTTGCAACACAGCAGACTAGTCTCTTTCAATAGTGCAGAACAGTACACGCAGAAAAACAAAAATTGCCGTCTGATTTTCCACATTTTTAGTAGTTAGTACCATTTGCCGAATCTGCAACATCCGCATAAATTTTTAGCGGATGCGATGTCAAAATGTTCCGGATCATCCACGGATGCGGAAATCCGCGAAATCCCTAGTATATACTCTTGGACCTACTAATGAATTGAAACTGATCTCTTAAGAAACCGGGCCCTGGGGGATAATCGAAAAGATCCAAAACGTGTTTTAGCTAACCATCAGACAACACTGACCCTCTGGGTTTTTATTGGAAATCACAACGATAACAACTAAACAGGAAACACGGCAGCAAATAAAGGCTCCAAAGAATGCATGCAGACTAGTACAGGAAGAAAGCCCGGTTCATACTTTTGGGTCATCAGGACCCACGGCAACTTAGCTAATTCGAAGTTTAGAACAATAGCTCAGGGATAGATAGGAACAACAGGCTAGCAAACAAGTATGAACCAGTAAGCCATAACTAAAAAAGTACAGAAATTTACATTCTCAAGTTGATGGTGTATCAAACATGCAAAATCGACTATAATAAACGATTACTGAAACGAATTACATTACATTACGATTACATGTCACAATGTCCGCAGTCATAACCAATTCATTTTCTCAATAGACACTTGCGACGTAAGCCTTGAACCAAGTGTTGCGAAACCAAGGACTGATCCTTGCCAGTTTTGGTGGAAACGGGAAAATAACAGGTTAGAAATTTCAACAAACGCCAACGAAACCATCACTCAACTCAGGTCATTAAAAATTTTCAGAGGTAAGCTGGAATTCAGAGTAGAAATTAAAAGTTATAGTTCTAAACATATAAAAATATGATGAAAAACCAGGACAGAACACGACACGAAAGTTTTGTTGATCCAAAAGTTTCAGCTGTTTCGCAAATTGGACTCGACAAAACTGTTCATTTCGGAGCAGAGGAAGGTGGCTTTGCCTCTGGAAATACAAAACACATTCACATAATACGGCAGCGATTCTTGGGCCACTGACTATTTCGGTATGGTCAACACAAAAGTGACCTGTGTTTCGAAACCAGAAACTGGGCTGGCTGCGGTGGCTACACAAATTACTAATGCACATGACGTGTTCTTAGCAGTCCTACTAGTGACTCAAGCAAAAATTATGGCTGTCACTCTTTTAGGGCGATTGAGTATTTTCTCCAATTCGTCCTTTCCCCATAAGTTTTTGTCCTCCTGCCAAAATCGGCAAAGGATAGCGGGATAATACCGCTGCCGGCATTTAGAGCAAGATTAGGCCTTAGCGAGCTTTTTTGAAGCTAACTAATGGCACTAAGTTACACTCCAGTAGCTAAAGTACTCAATGCAGGCTATGCTCAGCAGTCTGCAGCCTAATCTTGAAGCTTTCAATTTCACTACACTAATACTTCTCGCACGTCGGCCACGGCTGTTGTAGCAGTTCATAACGAACGACGTCCTGTTACGGTGCTCACTACCTCGCTACTGAGAACACTGGTGCACTGACAGTAAAACCCTGAAAACCGGGTGGCTGAAAAAAGCTCTGGAAACAGAAAAAAATCATAGAATGACAAAAATGGCCAAATTTTGCACTAATTTTCTGTGGCAGTGAGTTGGAGCCATAAATGTATGAGGGAGGGTACCCCCCAAAATCGAGGAGAATGGGGTGGGAAGGTCCCCAAAATTTGGGCAAATTGCAGAAAAAATGGCCCTTTTTGCGAAATTGTTACAACATTTTGCAAAATATAGAGTACTTTTGGTCGATCAGGGGGGGAGGGTCCCCCAAAATTTTGATCCCGTTACATGTATGGTTGGAGCCTTACTTGAGCTGCATGAGTTGCTTGGCGAGGGCGTCTAGCCGGGCGACCTCCTTGTGCAGCTGGTCCACCTCGCGCTTCATCTCGTTCTGGGCGTCGCAGGCCAGGCTTTGCAGGCGCACCAGCTGCTCGCGCATCGCTCTGCAGTCAAACAACGCCACTCAGCTAGTTTCAATTAAAATACTTTCAATTTCAATACCATTATCAATTTTTCGGCTTATCAATTAATAATTGAAATTGAAAGTGGGTTTCAATGAATAAATGAAATAATTGAAACAACCCTACACTCAGCCTACCAGTCCACCACACTACACATACCATCTTTTCTGTGCACATTTATAGACATCTGCTGGTTTAGCTTACAAACCAAAAATTGGCTGTTAGCTGCTATTAAATGTTCGGCAACATCTGATCAAATTTTTTGCTTACGGACAAACGGACTAAAATCGTAACTAAATGTTTTCTTAACAGTATAAGCCATTAAAAACAATCGATATCATCGGTATCAGACAGACATCGATTAACAATCTGTCATTGTAGTTTATTGTGGAGACACACACACACACACACACACAGGATTCAGAGATTCAGAATATTATTGTGGTGGGAGGCTTGGACTGACTTGTTGACTTGTGCGTCGCAGTTGGCGGTGAGGTGTCCGGAGAGCTGTTTGAGGCGACTGCTGAGGCACCGTCTGAACTGGTCCTTGAAGGCCAGCTGGCGTGCCCGCGCGTTCCAGCTCAGTCTCTCGTACGCGTACAGCAGACCGTACACGCCCACACTCACCGCGATCACTCGCCAGCCAACAGTCCGGTACACCTGCAGTCACAACACAACACACATTGAATATACTATACTCATACTTGTCCTTAAGGACACAGGGACAGGAACAAGGACAAATTTTGGCCAGCTGCTGTGACAGATTGACAAATGCGTTTGAGCTAAATATTTGTACATGGTTCCGAAGTAACCTTAACTATCATCATATTACAAAAGATTGGAATATTTGGCTATGTCGTTTTTCTTAAGTCGCTTAGGGACAAGTTAATAGGGACAAGCATAAGGACGAGTATGAACCGGGCTTTACAGGATGACTAGAAACACCATGACGTCATCTCTGTTCAAATGTGCCTCGACAAAGCGACACACTCCGGAGGCCAGTAGGGGGTGTGAAAGACATCTATTGGCTGGTTGGTCGGACACCCATCTTGACTATCACTATCACAAATTACAGAGAAAACACAGAAGGGGTTGTGAAAGACACACATCTAGGTGATGGCACATGGGTATGGGTCGGGAAGGGAGTGTGCTTACGATGCCTCCCAGGATGAGCAGCCCGACGCCCCCGTTAGCGACATAGCTGGCCGTGGTGTAGACCACCGACTTGAGCATGGCCTCCTCCGCCAGGCCCAGGCCCCCTCCCCCACTCCCACTGCCACTGCACTCCCCCGCCTCACTGTCCACTCCCACAGCCACCTGCAAACAACAACATACACTAGAAAGTACATTGCTAAAAGGTAGAAGAACCCCCTGGACCAAACGTCCTATCTGATGCTCATCTCTGTTTCGTGGTTCTGGAGCGACAAAGATGGACTACATCCGTGCGAAGGGGCGGGGCAGCCCCTCAACGCGACTGCCCTACACGGACCTCTTCCTGTTACCTTCCCATATATTATAGTGTTATGTGATACCCACAGATATACATGGGGGTCTTGGGGGGAGGCAAGCCCTCTCTCAGATTTGAGACTCTGGGACAAGCCCCCGCCCCTCAAATTTAACCCATCGGAACAAGCCCCCCCTTTCTCGGTGCTGAAAATGGTGCCTGAAAGCTCAAAAATTTCCCAGATCGCTGTAAAATGTCTCAAAAATGCCAAAAAAGTTAAAAAATAGCTAAAAATATCCAAATTATGCAAAATTCCGATCTTAGCAAGAGACTGGAAATTTTTGCACTTATGTCAGTTCAAGACGTAGGACAAGCCCCCCTAAAATTTCGCAAAATCTGGGACAAGCCACCCCCGGACCGAGACCCCGTGTACATGAATGCTGGGATGGACTGCTGGGCTAGCAGGAGCACATATGTCCTCCCTCAGTCTCTTGCTAAAGGAGACTTCGTGAACCTTTGGGTGAAATTCGAACTGCCAACTTTCGAATTAGCAGTCAGACGCCCTAACCACTCGGCTAAGAGGACACACTAGAAACATAAACAGGAAAATCCCACTGTAAGGTGGAACGTTTGCATGCGTTTGGCTACTATTTTTTCAGCGAAAATTTTTATTATAAATCCTTGAAAGAAACTTGTTCTAAAAAGAAAAGAGCTTTCATTGGTTTGCATACTGCGGTGAAATTTTTTCAAAATTTTTTAACACATCATAAAAACAATACTCATCACTAAAAAGTGTGATTTTAGCTTTAATTTGAAGCTGTGTCGAGATATTTAGCCGCAAAAATATCAATTTAAAAATAAGTAACCCAAAAAGCTGATCAAGGTTGGCTTGGCATCATAATATGGCTTGGCCCGCTACTGAGCACAGACAGTCTTACGGGCAGAGTGGTGGAGCCAAAGAGATGGCTGCTCTGTCGGCCGAGACCGTAGGGCTGTGTGGCGCCGGGGAGGCTGCTGAATCGACGGAGGAGGGCCGTGAGGCCGAGGGAGAAGCGGAACTCAAGGTCGGGGCGGAAGTCGGCCATGAGCGAGGGACAGTTGAGGGCCAGGTGGAACTCGAACGGGCCACGGAACTGCGCCAGCTGGGCCAGGCCGGGCTGGAAGCGAGACGGCAGCACTTGCAGCGTGTGCTCTGCAACAACACACACACACACACACACACACTATCCCTCCCCCGCAGACACCCCGCCTCATGCAACCCTTTCCAGCCAAAGCGGTCATCAGAACAATCCAGCATCAACGGCAACACACCAAGTGGTGGCCAACTATCAGGCCAGTCGGGCTTTGGGAAGCCTACGCCTGGTATTCTGGATATTGCGCCACACTGAACTCTTGCCATGTGAAAAATGGTGCCCTGAACATAAACTCAAAAGCTGACCCAGATGGCTGTAAAAGGCTTATTCAGGGCAAGGTCATGGACGGGCCATGAAAACCAAACGGGAAACCATTGCCTAAAACTTCAATTGTGCCAATCCCCCCTAGTCTAAGCCTCAACAGATAAGTGTTGTCTGACCGAACATCTCCCCCTCCAGCGCCATGATGCGCGGCAGCAGTCCCCCCGTGAATCGCATCTTCAGGTTAGACATCAGCACGCGATCCGTGAACACGCACAGCTCCTGCAACAAACAGCCCCCTCCCAGTCTAGAAATGGGACCTTTATGAAATTATCAAAAAGGTACGTCCATCTGAAGTATGTCTAACAATTAATTAGACATAACGTGCTGGCATCGCGGTCGCCGTAATGTCCTGAAAGTTTGCCAAACATTATTAAATGGCTGTTTCCTCACTGGTGAATAAATTAGAGTACACCAATTTAATGTAAACAATTTGTAAGCTATGTGGCATTGCTGGAGTTGTAGTAAGTCAGTTGTGACTAGTGAGTTACTTGGTGATAAGCAATCAGATCAGCTTCGGCGTCCGCGAAGGGTTTGTCGAAACTGTCAATGACCTCCTCCAGGCGCCGGATTTCATCGCTCACGTCTGTGGACACCTCAAACACAACACCACTTTAGTGTATCCATTCAGTTCTTGTAGCTTACCAAAAATGACATTTACGATGTCATGACGTCAAAAATCTTTGTAAAATTTTCAGACTTGCTATCTTCTGGACAAGCGTCGGCCCAACGATTGCGTAAATATAAATTTCCAAAACACCTGAACCATTTTGACCCCCTACGGACGCCACGGGGCACCCTGAGGGACCATGGGGCAGTCCAGGAGGGCTGCAGGCATAAAGTGACCAGGATTCGTTTTCAGGACCCCAAATTATACTAAACACCCTGAAAAAATGTCGATTCCAAAAATACCCTTGGGGGCGATCTGAGGGCAGTAGGGGAGGGCAGGGGGGTTACACACAATAACTGACCCCAGATTCAGAATCAGGGACCCAAATTACCAATAGAAAAAACAAGTGTCTGTCCAACTCCAAGACCAAAACACTTTATAAGTTCACAAGGGTCCTCGGTATTTCATCTTTTACTGGAGCTCCAATTTTTGAAGGGTCACGGGACCTGCCCACCCATGGGGTCAGGGGCATACATGCACAGAGGAAGGTATCCACCCCCCCTCAGAACATTCGGCACCCCACCCCCTCGACCCTCACCCCACCTCTGATGACCAAAAAGTGCCCCAAAAATGCGTAAAAAATGAAAAATTGCAAAACTTTTTCATCTTCGGCCAAAAAAGTACTCCAAACATTAGTAAAGTCGAAAAATGTGAAAACTTTTCGGCTGTCGCCGAAAAATGGCCAGAACTAGGGACCACCGGGGGTCGGGCACCCCCCCTCTCCAATTCCCCCCGTGCATCTCTGGTCAGGGGGTCGCCAAATTGGTGTTGGAAGAACTCGTGGGAGAGACCTCCCCGCACGACTGTTTGGGAACAATCCCCCCAGTAATTTTTGAGTAAAAGTGGTTTCTAAAATGTTTGCTAAAACTAAAAACTAAGGGGCTGCTCACAAAGTCCAATTAATGGGATTAGATTACCTGAATTAACTACGGTAACTCGACATAGAATTATGGTAAAATTTCAAAAATTTGCACGTTTATGCAGTTAACACAGAGGAGCAAGTTTGTCGAATTCGAAAAAGGGCCAGTGCTTATGTATTAAGTTATTCCAGTTGTTCAGTTAATCTAATCCGAACCTGTGAACAGGCCCTAAGAAGCAAGAAAATGAATACAGTGGATTGCCTCTGGCTCCGCCGGGGTATCCACTCCAACCCAACAAATCACACATAAAATCAGCGTAATGATAAAGAAACTGAAATCATTTTATTGTAGTTCCACTTTCTCTTTTATGTCCCTCTGCAACAGCAACTAAGGGTCTTATCCAAAATTGGATTTATGGGATTAGATTTAACTTTATTTCGTCGATAACTCAGCGTCAAGAGCGCGTAATTGGTTGAAACTTGGCACACTTCTCGATAATCCATGTGAGACGTGAAAAGCGAACTTTCAGCCGGATATTTTTACTTTCTGCTGTGGTATTCGTAAAATTGATTTAGGTCTAATCTGTTAAATCCAATTTTGGATAAGGCCGTAAGCTTTGCGAGGGGAGAGTACTTGAGCTGTACTTCGGCGGAGAGCTGTTGTATTTTGTGCTGGGCATCCCGCTGAAGCTGGCCGAGTTGCTGCTGACACGTCTTCGAAAGCTCCGTCCTCTCCTCGTACTGCGCCGTGCTCTCCATCCTAAACCACAATATGTAACTCTTACAACAGCATTACACTTTTTCAATACAATTTGTCAACTGGATCAAACATTATATTTATTTATTTAATGTCTACTGCATGAGCCAGAAGGCATTATGATATTCTTCACAATTTATTCAGATTTGCCCTAATGCTAGGTTTCTTTCTCCAGCCTGCAGTAGATATTATTCATTTTTAAACTTTCAATAATTATATAATTAAAACTTCCGATTTCGTTAGCACAATAGCAAAAAATAACTGCAGTTTACGATTTACATTAGACCACGAAATGGTGCAACTCAGTTTTCAGTACTTATTTTTTGAAACCTAATTTCATCTTTTCCATTCCGCGGTCTGCCAGTGCCCCTCCAATAAACGAAACCGTACTCACATCGGCTTCAAAGACTGTGATTGGCTGCACACACACAC
>JASANF010000040.1:0-15839 GCA_030248245.1 Trissonchulus sp. WLG1_4
CTAATATTAATGAGGGAGGTAAATGGAAGTACTTTGGCAGGTACAAATAATAATTTTCCTTTATAAAATATAGTCTCATTTTATCAAATATTAATCCCTTAATTACCTTCGTATCCGCTATAGCCCATTAGAGTTTATAGTTTAAGAGTATAGAGTGTAAGTTGTCATAAAGGGGGGTGGAATTATTTTAAATTTACATTTTTAATTACGGCGTTATAAAATTATAAGTCAAAGTCAAATGCACGCGAATTCGTTTCAGTTTTTGAAGCCTTAACTAACAGTTGATAACATAGTATTATTTATGTGGTAGGATTTTCAAGTTTACGTGTGTGACGCCCCCTTGGCCACTAATACTAGAAATATTGATGTAGGTGTGGGTGTCTGGGCAAGGGGGGAAATTGCACCCAGATTTGTACACAGTACAAAAAATTCAAGAAAAGTGTAGGTATATAAGTACTACTTTACTGGTATAAATGAATCAGTATTAAAATCAGCATAAATCTACAGTAACTGTAGGTACTAAAGGTCACTAGGGTTTATTAAAAACTATAAGGTTCATTGTTCGCCTCTATTGTTAATACTAATTTTGGTCACCTTGCACACAAAGGGTATGCCGCCGTTTGATAAAATGAGACGGCATTTTATAAAATGAGACAGCTCCACAATCAGATAAAATTTTGGCCGCGGATTAAGATTTTATAAAATGAGACGTTTTATAAAATGAGACCCAATCTCTCTACGACGCGCGTAACTCTAGCAATGGCTACAGTAAACAAAAGGTGACTGTCAGAGTGTCAGGGTGGAATGCATAAAGCTACACGTATATTACATAGGTTAGACAGGTAACCTTAGACTGCGTTTAGCAAGACTGAGCTAAGACTGCCTTCTCCACCGCCAGAGTCTGGTTGCCTAGAGAAAAACCCCCTGGGCATTAAAGGTTCAAAGGACTGTCGACTGACTAGTAACTAACCGTTCGTATGCGGTATATACGCATTTATCCAAGCGTGCAGATTAGAAGTATGGGTTATGGTTAGTGTTTGGCCGATACCCAAAAATACCGATAACCGATACCGATACCGATACCGATAAAAAAATACCGATACCGATATTTTTTATGAAATGTGCGTAAACGTATATACCATTAGACTCTGGTATGTATATACCTATGCAGACATACAGTATTTCTGCAGACTGTACATATTTTCGATATTCAATGTTCGAGAATAGGTAGAGCGCATACACGTATGAGGGGTATGGGAGACCCCCCAACACCGAGGGGCCGTGGAGGAGGGTGCCGAAAATTTGGGCAAAATTTAGTAAGAATCAGGGGTGTAGCGGGGGGGGTCGCGACCCCCCTTTCGGTCGAGCCTGAAGAATTTGTCAACAAGGGTCCCCCCTTTGGTTTTTATCGCCGGGCCAAAAAAAACTTCTGATATATACGTCTCCATTGAGTAAATTTAGCCTAAAAACAAAAAACTGCCGCGCCCCCATACCCCTGCAACTTTGTGGTTTACTATTCCTTGTTATTATCTTTCATCAAAGGCTATGCATGTCTACAAGAGTAGATTATGCTGCACTTACTTGCGTACCTAATACACTGTCTGATATGACAATGTCGTTCCCTTCTTTTGTTTCAATTTTCCTTACTGGTACGTATGCAGTGGGCCAAATTCGGCCTAAAAACTCTCCAATTTTTTTCTGGGGGCTGCCACCCTCAGACCCCCGCAACAGTGAATTTATTCAATAACCAACCAAAATTATACATTAAGTGATGTAAACAGCTTCGCCAAAAATGTCAAAATAATTGCTTTTTTGGGGCTGACGCCCCCAGACTCCGCAATAGTGAGTGCAAAAACCACCAAAAAAGTGAACAAGGTGCGACTACGCCTTTTCAGAATCCTGGATACGCTCCAGGTAAAAATGGCCCTTTTTTGGGGAAATTTTACAAAATTTGGAAAAATGTAGGGTATTTTTGGTTAATCAGGGGGGTGGCTACACTAACTTTGGCCGGATAGGCCCCCCAAAATTTTGACCCCGTTACATACTTACATGTATGGTAGTGCGGTAGGTACTATGTATATATACATGTACTTATGTGGCTTCCTAGTTCCTAATCCTAATCAGTGTGGTAATGTCTCCAACGAGAAACAATAGAATAGTTTCTAAAATTGTGAAAATAATAAGAGCGGAAATGTTTTCCTTACTCTTTATATATGTCATGTACTCACCTGTTGAGTTCTTTGATTAAAAAAGTAAGAAGTTGAATGGAAAAAGCTAAGACAATGCTTAAATTTCAAGCAGGTGAGCCGAGATGTCCCAATAGGAAAACTATCGGTATCGGTATTTTTGAAATTTTAAAATACCGATACCGATACCGATACTGATATGCCTATTATCGGCCGATACCGATACCGATACCGATAATCGGCCAAACACTAGTTATGGTACTGGTTGGCGTGCTATAAGTGATTTATACGCATGTTTCTGTGAAACTCCGAGTGCAGGGGCACGAGTGCGCGAAGCGCACGAGTGCACCTGCACGAGGGTTTCACACATGCGTATCAATTACTTTTAGCACAACAAGCAGTGCTATAAGTTGCTTGTGATTTGGTTTTTAATACGTACGTAAAATTTTCTGTAATTTTCAAAAATATGTGACTGGTGGGGATCGCACCCACAATACTCTGATTCCAAGTCACACGCCTTATTAATTAGGCTACAGCCTTGCTGATGACAGCCTAGTAAGTAACCTTGGTATTTGTCACATCTTACTTCTGAATGCATACTGAATGTTCGTACTACGTAGGTTTTTTTTTTGAAACGGCCCAAGCTGTCTTGGTTCTATTCCGAACCTATTGCAGCTGAAGTTCAATTTCCAGCTACGTAGGTATCGCAATGCATACACACATCTGGTATAAGCTAATTCCACGACAATGCCGAAAATATTATGCAATACGAGAAATATTATGCGAATTGATGTCTGTGTCGGAGTGGCCTAGTGGTTAAGACGGTGGACTAGAAACCAGCGTATTCGACGGCGCTGGTTCGATTCCTCTTGTCTTTACTTTTCTTTCGATTTCTGCGGTATAAGTAGGGTGGACGCTGTAGCGTGCAGTATAAGTAGGTTGCACGCTACAGCGTGCCGTAATAACCAGGTTATAGCAGGCTTCAAATACACTAAACCAAATTACAAAGTGTAATATGCAAATGAGGCTGTGCCAGACTGAAGGCTCCGCTGCATGACTCATCGGCCACAATAACTTTCATGCCTTTTAAGACGTTATATACAGTTTTAAATTGTTTTTTGGTAGGCCAGAATCAGGTTTGCATATATAGTTGTTACAATGTGTATATAGTCTTTCTTGCAGATAATAAAAGCTGTATCTAGACTTTTCGCAGCATGCGTAATGTTTGCCATTTGTTTGTAGACTATTATTCAAGTTTCATTATGGTTTATACAGTTTTGTGCATGCAGTTTGAATAGATCGTGAGGGCTTTACGTTAAAGCCTGGTTTTTCCGCTGTAAAAACGTGAAGAGCACCCACGTAAGGCGTTAGGGTGCCAGTGCCACATGGCATAAGTACACGACCTAGAGATGAGATCAGGGCCGGCTTTTTAGGCCCGGCCCGGCCCGACCCTGGTGGAAATCTTGATCGGCCCGGCCCGGCTCTGTTCAAGCTTTTCTATGGCCCGGCACGGCCCGGCCCTTTTCGGCCCTGATTTTCATTACTTGACAATTCGATTGCCCTTGTCAGTTGAAGAAATTAGTGTGTTGCTTAAAGGCTGAGTAGCTACATAGTACATACGTACTATAGCTTGAAAAAAGCTTGCGTGAAAAGTCTATGATAAAAACAGTATATGTCACCAGTGGCGTACCCAAAAAAAGTTTGGGGGGAATGACTTTTCAATTTTTTGTAATTGATTAAAATGCACTTTGTAGGTAGCTATTGAACTCTTATGTGACGCTTTACAAACGGAAGATCACTAAACCACAGGGTTGCAGGGGTCGGCGGCAGCCCCCAGAAAAAAATTGCGATTTTTCTAATTTTTAGACCGAATTTGGTCAACTGGAGACGTATCAGAAATTTTTTCCGACTGATCAAATAAAACAAAAGATGCTAATGTCACATCAGACATGTAGCATAATGTACTCATGTATGCATATTGTATAGGCTTTGATGAAAAATAGTAACAATGAATAGTAAGCCACCGGGTCGCAAGGATCTGTTTGCGGCAGCCTCCACGAAAAATAGGGGGAAATTTTTTATTTTTAGGCCAAATTTTATCAGTTGGAAACGTATCAGAAAATTTTTCCCGCCGAACCAAAAAACCAAAGGGGGGAGGGACCCTTGTGTTAAATTTAACACTAAACCTTGGATTACATTTTTTACTAAAAGTAATAGAACTGTCAAACCGTAAAAGCTACAAAATTCTATAAAAAAAGACAAGTAGTATCACTTATAATATACAAATATTAACACAAACAGCAACATTGGAAAAGATGCCACAGCGACACACACTAGGAACACACCACACGACAGGCTGCTACGCAGGCTGTGCCGTTAAGCCTGTTTCACACGATGGGGAAAAACGTGGGGAATCCCCACGTGGGGCGCCCCATGTGACACCACATGGGGTGCCCCTTGGGGCATCATGTGGCGTCGTGTGACACCCCATGGGGTGCCCCGATATATATATATATATATATAAATATATATATATATATATACATAACTTGTCTAGAACGTATTCTAAAAAGATGCGCATCCGCATCCGCGCGGATGTCAGAGGACGACATCCGCATCCGCATCCGCGGATGTCAAAAAGTGACATCCGCGACATCCCTACGTTTTTTTCCATCGTGGTAAACAGGCTTTAGTAGTCTTTGTGTACCTATGGTGTTTTGGTGCAATGTATATACGGGGTGGGCTTGCCCCACTAAACCCCAATAAACTAGTAAACGAGCGTTTTTCTGCGTTTTCTCCTGACCATTGGGGGGTGGGGTGGCTTTCTCCGATAGCTCAAATTTGAGGTCATGGAGCTTTTTCCGCTGCCGCTTTTGGTTACACTTTAGTAGACTGTTATATTATATATGCTTTACAGACTTCACAAATGAGCATACAATTACTGGTGTATCTGTAGCGGTTTTTCTGTATCCACTTTACCAGGTAGGGATCAATTCCTTACGGACACGGACAAGAAGACACAAGTTTTGTGTTTAAACATTTGTGATAGTCATCCAAAATTAGATTTAGCGGATTAGATTTAAATTTAGTTGCTTAATATTACTGCATCAGAGATACATAGCGTAGTAAAGCTTGGCCCAATTCAAAGTAATTTAAGTACGCGGTAAAGTTTCAAGTTGCTTTAAGCTTGTACTGCTTTATTAATCAAATAAATTTAAATCTTAGCCGTTATATCATTTGAATTGTATTTTAATCCACATAATCCGGTTTCTGATATGACTTCATACCTAACTCTGTCATCATTTTAGACAACCATGACGACAGCAGTCAATCGTCTATTGCCATTCCAAATCTTCCAAAAACAGCCTGCGGTCAAGTTTGCCCTGCTGGTATTGAACAGAAGCCCCAACTGTCCGTGTATGGAGCGGAACTTTGCAAAGTTCTGGCCGCTGGCCGATCTAAAAGTTTGCACCGATGGAGCCGGCAATTGGTTTCATGAGCAAAAATTGCTCCCGGATTGGATATCTGGGGACGGGGACAGCATTCGTCCGGAAAGCCGGGACTATTTCCAGCAAAATGGGGTCCCGTTTGTGCACACGCCGGATCAGGATGCCACCGATTTCACCAAATGTCTGCAACTGTTGCTGAATCTGGACTCAGGGGGCGACGGGGGGCCACGACCTCCGGAAAAGTTGACCCTCAAGGGCGGTCCTGACTTTCGCTCCGGCGGGATCTACGTTCTGGGCGGTCTCTGCAGCGACCGTTTCGATCACCTGCTGTCCGCTTTGAACACGTTGATCCAGATGCAAGCTCAGTTGAACGGGATCCCGATCTATATGGTTCACGGCAGCTCATTGGTCAGTCTTCTGGGGCCAGGTCGGCACGAGTTAACCTTTGACCCGTGTCCTATTGGCCAGCTGGCCGGCACCTATTGTGGCCTGGTTCCCATTGGCCGAGCCTGCGAACACGTGACCACCACGGGCCTGAAGTGGAACCTATCCGATGACCGCATGGAAATGGGCGGACTTGTTAGTACGTCCAATGAGATTCAAGCTGAACGGGTTACGGTAGAAACGGACGGACCTCTGGTGTGGACCATGGAAACACGTGACCGATCTGGGCAGAGCTTGGTCTAGAAATTCTAGCCCAGATTAGTGGCTTCTGATATTTTGGGTTGTTTCTGACATGACGTGTTTTTTCTGACATTTCTGGTAATATATATTTAAACTATTTTGAGCTAAATTTTGGACTCATTAGCGTCACATTCGTTGTTTTTTGTGGTATCAAGGCCAAAATTGGGTCTGTTTTGGGTCAAGGGCAGAAGCGGTCATAATTTTACCTGCCCCATGCCTGAGTCTTGGGGCGTTTTCATTTACCGGATTAAACGGACTGGACTTATTTTACTCCGAGGGTTTTGCATGGCAAATCGGGTTAAAGGACTAAACGAGTTAAAATGAGTCGGCGGCTTAATTTTAGGCTGACCTGACCCCATTCCAAAACTACCACTGGACTAAACAGATTTAACATGTACCTAGTTAAGTCCGTTTAGTCTGATTAAAAAGCAGCGCGCTAAAAGTTAAGTCCGTTTAATCCGAAGGTTTTGGCATGGTATTTTTCAGCATAATTTTCAAACCGTTTAGTCCGATTATAAATTATAATTAACCCTTTAATCCGGTGATGGAATAGGCCCTAAGTCACTCTTGATTGAAGTTTATCCTAACCTTGTAACTGTATGCAGTTTGATTCCTAGAATTACTTTCATGAAAAGTGTATGACTACATAGAATATATTCACATTTCTTAATCGTATCGTAGCGAACGTTGGTCACTGTCTGTCGAAAGAGGCTGAAGCTTTAGGAGTAAGGCTCGTCCAAAAAGGCAAATTTTTTCAATTAATTTTGGTATTTGTAGACGTAGCAAAATGATTTGTTATAAAAGGGTGTCCAAAAGAAGGTGATGATTTTTCAGGAACCAAAGTTCGTTTCCAGGAACGAATTGGAAACTTTTTGCCATGTGCTGTATGGGTTTTTTGCACCGCATTTATTTTTTATTTGATTACATTTGATTTAATCTGACTTCTTAAAAAGTAAATTATTTGATATGATGTGAGTTTCTTAAAAATGATGCAAAAATGTCTAAATAGTGTGATTTGATGATCAAAAATAATAGTGTCTCACTGTGAAAAAGAAGAGTAGGCACGGTCCTGCCTTACTAAATACCTACATAACCCTTACACACTTTACCTACAGTTAGTTCATAATCGCTGATGCATTGATTACTGCGCGACATACATAGAACACAGGCAGTTATGAGAATGTTTAACCCTTCTTCTGTAGAGTGAGACACTATTATCCTGTTGAGCGGACGCATTTTTATTGACTCGGGTTATGCACAATAAACGTGCTCTGACGCTTCTATAATGGTACATAATATAGTTTCTGTTTATGCATTACGCCGATGTGAAATGGTTATTCCAGAACGCTACTGGCAGCCTAATTAAAACATTTTAGCAAAAAAAGCAATTGTAGGATTCACACTGGTTTATTCTTTGTTGTTAGACAAAAAATACACGCTTAAAGAATTTTCACACGACTCCTTGAAAATCCCCTCCATGGTGGAAGATTTTCTGCAAGCCGATGAAATAATTATTTTGAGATGGCAGTTACAGTATTTTCATGATCTTTTTGCACAATTGCAAAAAGTTCAAAAAGTGGCCGAAAAAAGCCGGCGCCGGCCGGCTAAGATCAGTCGGCCGGCCGGCCGGTCAAAATCGGCCCGCCGGCCGGTTAAAAACACCGGCCGGCGAGCCAGATTCAACCGACTGACAGAATTAGGCCGGCATAACAATCCGGCAGGCTACATAAGTTTATGCCAAAATGATACTCTGGACTGGTTTTATCTAAAAATTTGGCCGCTTTCCGCTATATATATATATATATATATATATATATATATATATATATATATATATATATATATATATATATATATATATATATATATATATATATATATATATATATATATATATATATATATATATATAAATAATATATTTATATTATATATATATATATATATATATATATATATATATATATATATATATATATATATATATATATATATATATATATATATATATATATATATATATATATATATATATATATATATATATATATATATATATATATATATATATATATATATATATATGATTTTGTGTTTTATTTTTTTTTTTTTTTTTTTTTTTTTTTTTTTTTTTTTTTTTGTGTTTTTGTTGTGTGTGTGTGTGTGTGTGTGTGTATGTGTATGTATGTGTGTATGTGTGTATGTTATATGTTTATGTGTGTGTATATGTGTGTGTGTGTGTGTGTATATATATATATATATATATATATATATATATATATATATATATATATATATATAATATAATATATATATATATATATATATATATATATATATATATATATATATATATATATATATATATATATATATATATATATATATATATATATATATATATATATATATATATATATATATATATATATATATATATATAGCGGAGCGGCCAAATTTTTCAATAAAACCAGGTCCAGAGTCTCTTTTTGGCATAAACTTATGTAGCCTGCCGATATTATGCCGGCCTGATCTTGTCAGTCGGTTGAATCTGGCTCGCCGGCCAGTGTTTTTAACCGGCGGGCCGGGCCGTACGGCCGCCCCGACTTAGCCGGCGGGCGCCAGTTTTTTTCGCCACTTTTTGAACTTTTGCAATTGTGCAAAAATCATGAAAATACTGTAACTGCATACTCAAAATAATTATTTTATAGCTTGCAGAAAATCTTCACCATGGAGGGATTTTAAGGAGTCGTGTGAAAATTCTTTTTAAGTATATTTTTTGTCTAACAACAAAGAATAAACCATGTGATCGTACAATTGCTTTTTTGTAAAAATGTTTTAGTTAACTCCGGTAGCGTCTGGAATAACCTTTCGCATGCGCATAATAGTGAACAAAAACGTATATTACCATTATGAAGGTCCAGAGGCTTTTTATATCATAACCCGAGTCAATAAAAATTCGTCCGCTCAGACAGGGATAATAGTGTCTCACTACGAAGAAGGGTTAAACATTCTCATATGCCTGTGTTATGATGTGCGCAGTAATATAGCGATTATGAACTAACTGTAGGGTAAAGTGTGTAAGGGTTATATAGGTATTTAGTGAGGCGGACCCTTGCTCTACTCTTTTTTTCAGTGAGACACTATTTTTGATCAAATCACACTATTTAGACATTTTTGATTTTAAAAACTCACATCATATCAAATAATTTACTTTTTAGAAGTCAGATTAAATAAATGTAATCAAATAAAAAATAAATGCGGGTGCAAAAAAACCCATACACACATGGCAAAAAGTTTCATTCGTTCCTGGAACAACTTTTGGTTCCTGAAAAATCATCACCTCTTTGGACACCCCTTTTATAACAAATCATTTTGCTACGTCTACAAATACCAAAATTAATTGAAAAAATTTGTCTTTTTGGACGAGCTTACTCCTGAAGCTTCAGCCTCTTTCACAGACAGTGACCAACTTCGCTACGATACGATTAAGAAATGTGAATATTCTATGTAGTATACACTTTTAATGAAAGTCTAAAAAAATAAACTGCATACAGTTACAAAGGTTAGGATAAACTTCAATCAATGGGGGAGATAAGGCTTACTTTCCCCACCGAATTAAAAGGGTTAATTATATAATTTATAAGTCAAGGACTAATTCGGTTTTTGGAATTATGCTGAAAAATACCATGCCAAAACCTTTCGATTAACGACTTAACTTTTAGCGCGCTGTTAATGAGGACTAAAGAACGGACTTAACTAGGTACATGTTATATCTTTACTCAGTGGTAGTTTGGAATAGGGGTGCAGGTCGGCCGTAAAATAACCGCCAAACTCATTTTTAACTCGTTTAGTCCTTTAACCCGATTTGCCACTGCAAAATTCATCTCAACTGAAAATGGAAGTCCCCCCGTGTCTATGCGGTATGACCGGGGCGTGGGCAGGTAAAGATATGAGCCGCTCTGCCCTTGTGAAAGGGACCCAATTTTGGCCTTGGATTGCGAGCAAAAAAACAACGAATGTGACGCTAATGAGTCCAAAATTTAGCTCAAAATATTTAAATATATATTACCAGAAATGTCAGAAAAAACACGTCATGTCAGAAACAGCCCAAAATGTCGAAGAAGCCACTATCTATGCTCATTTCTACCGATTGCCCAGATCGTGCCACGTGTTTCCATGGTCCGCACCAGGGGTCCGTCCGTTTTACCCGTAACCCGTTACAGCTTGAATCTCATTGGACGTACTCACGATCCGCCATTCATGCGTCATCGGATAGGTTCCACTTCGGCCCGTGGTGGTCACATGTTCGCAGGCTCGAGCAAAAGGGGCCCGGCCGCAGGTGCCGGCCGGCTGGGCGATGGGACACGGGGTCAGAGGTAACTCGGTAGCGACCTGGCCCGACGCTGGGCCAGGCTGCCGTGAACATATAGATCGGGATACCGTTGGGACTGAGTTGCATCTGGATCAACGCGTGTTCAAGGGGACAGCAGGTGATCGAAACGGCTCGCTGCGGACCGCCCTGGAACAATCCCGCCCCGGAGCCGAATGTCAGGGACCCGCCCCTTAAGGGTAACTTTTCCGGAGGTCGTGGCCCCCCGTCGCCCCCTGAGTCCAGATTGGCGACGGTGCGGACATTTGGTGAAATCGGTGGCATCCTGATCCGGCGTGTGCACAAACGGGACCCCATTTTCTGGAAATACCGGGCCGGCTTTCCCCGATGCTGTCCCCCGTCCCGGGCCGGGAGCATTTTGCTCATGAAACCATTGCCGGCTCCATCGGTGCAGACTTTTAATGGGCCAGCGGCCAGAATTTGCAAAGTTCCGCTCCATTACGCGGACGGGTGGGGCTTCTGTTAAATACCAGCAGGGCAAATTGACCGAGCTGTTTTTGGAAGATTTGGAATGGCAATAGACGATTGACTGCTGTCGTCATGGTTGTCTAAAATGATGACAGAGTTAGGTATGAAGTCATATCAGAAACCGGATTATGTGGATTAAAATACAAATCAAAAGATATAACTGCTAATATTTAAATTTATTTGATTAATAAAGCAGTACAAGCTTAAAGCAACTTGAAACTTTACCGCGTACTTAAATTACTGTGAATTGGGCCAAGCTTTACTACGCTATGTATCTCTGATGCAGTAATATTAAGCAACTAAATTTAAATCTAATCCGCTAAATCTAATTTTGGATGACTATCACAAATGTTTAAACACAAAACTTGTGTCTTCTTGTCCGTGTCCGTAAGGTATTGACCTTGATCCGTACCTGGTAAAGTGGATACAGAAAAACCGCTACAGATACACCAGTAATTGTATGCTCATTTGTGAAATCTGTAAAGCATATATAATATAACAGTCTACTAAAGTGTAACCAAAAGCGGCAGCGGAAAAAGCTCCATGACCTCAAATTTGAGCTATCGGAGAAAGCCACCCCACCCCCCAATGGTCAGGAGAAAACGCAGAAAAACGCTCGTTTACTAAAATAGTTTATTGGGGTTTAGTGGGGCAAGCCCACCCCGTATATACATTGCACCAAAACACCATAGGTACAAAGACTACTAAAGCCTGTTTACCACGATGGAAAAAAACGTAGGGATGTCGCGGATGTCACTTTTTTGACATCCGCGGATGCGGATGCGGATGTCGTCCTCTGACATCCGCGCGGATGCGGATGCGCATCTTTTTAGAATACGTTCTAGACAAGTTATGAGATGAATTTTTCACGAACTATATATATATCGGGGCACCCCATGGGGTGTCACACGACGCCACATGATGCCCCAAGGGGCACCCCATGTGGTGTCACATGGGGCGCCCCACGTGGGGATTCCCGACGTTTTTCCCCATCGTGTGAAACAGGCTTAACGGCACAGCCTGCGTAGCAGCCTGTCGTGTGGTGTGTTCCTAGTGTGTGTCGCTGTGGCATCTTTTCCAATGTTGCTGTTTGTGTTAATATTTGTATATTATAAGTGATACTACTTGTCTTTTTTTTAGAATTTTGTAGCTTTTACGGTTTGACAGTTCTATTACTTTTAGTAAAAAATGTAATCCATGGTTTAGTGTTAAATTTAACACAAGGGTCCCTCCCGCTCCCCCCTTTGGTTTTTTGGTCCGGCGGGAAAAATTTTCTGATACGTTTCCAACTCATAAAGTTTGGCCTAAAAATAAAAAATTTCCCCCTATTTTTCGTGGAGGCTGCCGCAAACAGATCCTTGCGACCCTGTGGCTTACTATTCATTGTTACTATTTTTCATCAAAGCCTATACAATATGCATACATGAGTACATTATGCTACATGTCTGATGTGACATTAGCATCTTTTGTTTTATTTGATCTGTCGGAAAAAATTTCTGATACGTCTCCAGTTGACCAAATTCGGTCTAAAAATTAGAAAAATCGCAATTTTTTTCTGGGGGCTGCCGCCGACCCCTGCAACCCTGTGGTTTAGTGATCTTCCGTTTGTAAAGCGTCAAAAGAGTTCAATAGCTACCTACAAAGTGCATTTTAATCAATTACAAAAAATTGAAAAGTCATTCCCCCCCAAATTTTTTTTGGGTACGCCACTGGTGACATATACTGTTTTTATCATAGACTTTTCACGCAAGCTTTTTTCAAGCTATAGTATGTATGTACTATGTAGCTACTCAGCCTTTAAGCAACACACTAAGTTCTTCAACTGACAAGGGCAATCGAATTGTCAAGTAATGAAAATCAGGGCCGAAAAGGGCCGGGCCGTGCCGGGCCGTCAAAGAGCTTGAACGAGCCCCGGCCCCGCCGAGTAAGATTTCCACCAGGGTCAGCCGGGCCGGGCCTAGGAAAAGCCGGCCCTGATCTCATCTCTAGGTCGTGTACTTATGCCATGTGGCACTGGCACCATAACGCCTTACGTGGGTGCTCTTCGCGTTTTTACAGCGGAAAAACCAGGCTTTAACGTAAAGCCCTAGCAATCTATCAAACTGCATGCACAAAACATTTGTATAAACCATAATGAAACTTGAATAATAGTATACAAACAAATGGCAAACATTACGCATGCTGCGAAAAGTCTAGATACAGCTTTTATTATCTGCAAGAAAGACTATATACACATTGTAACAACTATATATGCAAACCTGATTATGGCCTACAAAAACAATTTAAAACTGTATATAACGTCTTAAAAGGCATGAAAGTTATTGTGGCCGATGATTATGCAGCAGGGTCCTTCAGTCTGGCACAGCCTCATTTAGGTAATTTTTACACTTTTAATTTGGTTTAGTGTTTTTGAAGCATGATATAACCTGGTTATTACGGCACCCTGTAGCGTGCAACCTACTTATACTGCACGCTACAGCGTCTCGCAGAAAATCGAAAGAAGAGTGAGAAAGACAAGAGGAATCGAACCAACGCCGTCGAATACGCTGGTTTCTAGTCCGCGTCTTGACCCGCTCCGCTCCGACGCGGACGACCATAATATTTCTCGTATAATATTTCGGCATAGATGTGTGTATGCATACGATACCTACGTCAGCTCGAACTTCAGCTGCAATGGTCGAATAAAACCCATTTGGAGAAAACCTATACGAAATTAGTATGCGTCAGAAGTAAGATGTGACAAAATCCGAGGTTACTTACTAGGCTGTCATCAGCAAGGCTGTAGCCTAATGTGAGTAGGCGTGTGACTCAAAAATCAGAGTATTGTGGGTCAATTGCCCCACAGTCACATATTTTGAAAATTACAGAAAAATTTTTACGTATTAAAAACCAAATACACACACAAACTAATATAGCACTGCTTGTTGTGCTACTACAAAAAGTAATTGATACGCATGTGTGAAACCGATTTTTTTTTTTTTTTTTTTTTTTTTGTTTGGCGCACTGTGTTGCACTCAAAACTGGAGTGCAGTGGTGTGATCACTATAGCGCCGGGCTCACTGCAATCTCCACCTGTCGGTATCAGTATCCGGTATCGGCCCAAAAAAATAGGCCGTGTGGTGCGTATACGGTATCGGTATTTTAAAATTTCAAAAATACAATATACCGATAGTTTTGCCTATTGGGACATCTCGGCTCACCCTGCTTGAAAAGTTTAAGCATTTATCTTAGCTTTTTCGTTCAACTTTCTCTTTTTTTTAATCAAAGAAAACTCAACAGGTGGGGGGTGCATGACATATATATAAAGAGTAACCACTCTTATTTTCACAATTTAGAAACTATTCTGTTTCTCGTTCCCGCCGCGCAATTAGATTCCAGGAACTAGGAAGCCACGTAGTATATATACATAGATCCCTACCGCACAGTGTGAGCGTGTGACGGGGTCCGAATTTTGAGGGCCCCCCTCCGTCCCAAAATTTGTGTCCCCCCCCCCCCCCCCCTGATTGAGAACAAAAAATACCCCTACATTTTCCAAATTTTGTAAAATTTCCCCAAAAAGGCCAGTTTACCTGGAGCGTATCCCAGGATTTCCCACCGAAAGCATAAGTCGCACCTTGTTCACTTGTTTGGCATTTTTTGCACTCACTATTGTGCGGAGTCTGAGACAGTCAGCCCCAAAAAAGCAATTATTTTGACATTTTTGGCGAAAACTGTTTACCATCACTTAATGAATAATTTTGGTTGGTTATTGAATAAATTCTCACTGTTGCGGGGGTAAGAGATCACCTCTGGAAAGTAGGCCGAATTTGGGCCCCGCGTCATACATTACAGTAAGGAAAAAATTGAACAAAAGAAGGGAACGACATTGTCATATCAGACAGTGTAGGTACATAAGTGCGGCGTGGTGCTCTTGTAGACATGCATAGCCTTTGATGAAAGATAATAACAAGGAATAACCGGCAAAAAATTGCAGGATTATGGGGGCGCGGCAGCTTTTTGTTTTTTAGGCTAAATTTACTCATTGGAGACGTATATATCAGAAGTTTTTTTTTTTGGCCGGGCGAGGGGGACCCTTGTTGAACCTCAGGCTCGGTCGACCCCTACGCCCCTGATTCTTACAATTTTTGCCGACACTTTCGCACCCCCTGCGTATTTGGGGGGTCTATCGCTCTCTTATTTCTCAAACATTTAATTTGATATCGAAAATATGCACTATCCGGAAATACTGTATGTCTGCATATATATACATACAGAGTCTAATGAGTTATATACATTTTACGCACATTTCATAAAAAACTGTGGGGTATCGTATTTTTTTATCGTTATCGTATCATTATCAGGTTTACGGTATTTTTGGGTATCCAAAACACTAAGACCGTACCGAGTATTCTAATCTGCACGCTTGGAGTGGGTGAATGCGTGCCGCATACATCGAACGGTCTCGTCGGTGGGGACCTTTTTGAACAGTTATCTCTCTAGGCAACCGGGGGTTTGTCGGGGCGGACTTAGCTCAGTCTTGCTAAACGCAGTAACCTGTTCTAACCTATGTGATATACATAGCTCTCCGCCCCGCGCTCTCCAACAGTCACCTTTGCCTTTTTCTGTCACCCCATTTGCTAGAGTTACGCGCGTCGTGGGAATTGGGTCTCATAAGCAATC
>JASANF010000043.1:0-14633 GCA_030248245.1 Trissonchulus sp. WLG1_4
AAAAATAGATTTTCACGGAAATGCCTTCACAAGCCAGTGCATTTACACGTATGTAATGAATTTGAAAGGCTGAAAAACACTAGCAGTTGTGTTTTACTGAAGCGTAATTAAAAATCTTTGGTGTTTTATTGAGTGTGGTATAATTTTTTTGTGAATTAACGCAACACTTTCTGCATGAGACAGAAATATAGTGCGTGTGAATACAAACACAAATTTTCGGCTTGCGATTTTAAAAAATTGGCTCAACAAAAAAAGTTAAAAATTGGCACATAAATGCACCTTGTCATCTTCGAGCGGTCGCAAAATTTGATTTTTGGCGAATCGATAGTATCTAAAAAATTTAGCCAAATTTATGTTTTTCAAAAATCGCGATTTTAGTGTTTTACGATATATCAATCATATTCATCAAAAATGACTTTTTGCGACCGCTCGATCACGTTGAGGCGAGCAAAATGAGCTATTGATTGTGCAACAGCTACGTACTTGCGAAGAGAAATCGCAAGCCGAAGTTCCACTCACGTTTGGTCTACAGTGAATGCTAATTTGTGTCAATCAACTTCATTTTTTGTATTTAGGCATACATTTACACCAGCTTGTCATTGTGTATCTAAAATTGGCCTCAAACTGCCGTTTTTTGGAAGTCACATTTCAGGAGCGCCACCTTAAAGGCCGATTCACACGGTGCGTTTTTGCCGCTGCGATTTTGGCCCGTATTCACATACTAAGCGTTATTCACAAACAAACGCTAAGCGTTTGCTAGGAGCTAAGCGCTTAAGTATGTTTAGCATGGTAGAAGTTCAAGTTTGTGAATAACACTTAGCGCTTATAAGCGCTAACACTAAGTGTAAACACTAAGTTTAAGCGTTACACTTAGTATGTGAATACGGGCCTTTGACGCAAAACGCAAGCCGCAGGGTGTCGCAAGCGAAACGCACCGTCTGAACAAGCTTTGCGGCCTTAGTGCGTCTCGCAGGTCAGTTTGCTGCGTCTTTACTGTTTCAAAAAATGACAAATTGGTCCCCGAAATTTGTTTATGCCAACACGTCCGCAACATCAAAACGCAATGAAATCGCAGGTCGAGTAGCAGTCTGGCGTTTAAAACGCTGCGGCAAAATCAAGACGCAGGCATTCCGCACTAAAAACGCTGCGTCTGTTCAGACATTGCGTTTTGCGTGCGGCAAGCTGCGTTTTGCCGCAGCGACAAAAACGCTGCGGCAAAATAGCAGTAAAAACGCACCGTGTGAATCGGCCTTAAGGGAGGGGGCGCTCCGGGAATCAAGGATTTGGGTCGTATTTTTTAAAAACAGCCAAAATAACCTATCATTCATGAAGAAAAGTTGCCCAAAATACTATTTCTGATGTTTTGACGCGCATATCTCCATAGCGAAAAATGTGGAAAAAAAGTGGACAATTTACTGATTTTATTAGACTTTTACACAAATTCAGCAAGTAAGCCAGTGCATCAACGCTTTTTGAGGTTTTCTAAACAGACGATACGTAAATTTTATTAGTCGTAATGAAAAATTAAAACAATTTTATTGCGTTCTGTGCAAAAAAATTGCACAAGAAACCATTTTCAGAAGCAGCAGACTCAAATATAGGCTGTGTGAATACAAAACCAGTTTTTCAACATTCGATTATAAAATGCTGGTAAAATATTTTTCTACAAAATTTTGCACAATTATAGTCATAGGCTCTGCGCAGTTGAACAATTTTTTAGTTTTTTAAAATAAATCTTAGAAATGTTTTTATATGAATTTTATTGCTCAGAGTTCGACTTTGAAAACACATAATGACATTTTTCATCCAAATCCGACATAAATGTTAAAAATCAAAATAATGTTCAACTAGAGATGCACATAAGCTACATTTTGGTATATGAAGTGTGACTATACACAAAGTATAAGCAGAGTTATCGTTTGCCGAAAATTCACTCACGTTTGGTGCTCTGGGAGTCACGTTACATGATCACGTGATTTTAAATTTTGCCTCCAGTGTTCTTTTGTGCCATACTACATATATGTATAGTAAAGTTGACATTTGCCAACTTTTTTGCAAATTTTCGATGTAACCCCCGATTCCCTAACCCCCTTAATGCTTCTCGTTGTCTTCGAGCGGTCGCAAAATTTGATTTTGAGCAAATCGAAAGTATTTAAGCAATTTAGTTAAATTTACGTTTTTCAAATTCGTGATTTTACTGTTTTTCAATATATAAATCATATTCATCAAAGTTTAATTGAGCTCTCCTTCCTGCAAGGCTCAACACGTGTGAGTGTGCGTGTGCGTACTCAAAATACTCAAATTTACCTTTGATTAGGATTTAGGCTTAGGCTTAGGCTCAGGCTTAGTCCCAGGGCTATTATTAGGCTAACAGGTAGTAGTTTGGGCTTAGACTGAGGCTTAGGCTTAGTTTTGTAATTTTGAAATTTATATGTTTATGTGATGAGCCTTACAACTACAAGTCGTTCCACCAACTTACAAGTCTTACAATTGTAACAATTGTAAGTGGAAGATCAGATGATTCGTAATGAAATTATATAACAAATTCGTAACGAATCACCCGATTTCGCACTTAGAATTGTTACAATTGTAAGATTTGTAATTTGGTGCAACGACCCCCAGCAGGAAGGAAAGGCACGTCGAAGTTTAGCCAATAAAACTTTAGACTTGAAATATGAAATTTGCCAAACCTGAAATTTAATGCATCATTTTAAAGCTAAGAAATTGCGTATTTCAGTGATATGAGTAATTATTTTATATTAAAACAAATATTTTTATGCTACGGCTACAAAATTGTCCAAAAAATATTAAAAAAATTTTTATCATGCACATCAAATGAAAGCCCTTTTCATTCTGAACAACTTTCCTTCAAGACATTATGATCAAAAATGTCGCTGAAAAAAATTAAGGTGGTAGTTCCAAAATAGCAGGTATTTTTACATTAGGCTATTTTCAAAGCTCTTTTTCAGAACAACCAGTAAAGCAGAAATAAAGTGGTTACAGTTTTTCAAAACAAGACTCAAAACTGTCTACTATCACTTTTTAATCACGAATAAAAACCCATGTTAGAACTAGCTACTCCACAGTTCAGTAAGCCAACGCAGTAGTTAGTCTCAAGCATGGTATTTTACACCAAAAAATGCTCTGGGTGTTTTTTGCTATAGTTTAAGAAAATTTTAGTCTCTTTACTCATAGTGTATAGATCTGTCTGAAAAACGGAACACTGCGATTATGGAACTACCACCGCTCGGGAATCAAGGTATTGGGCAATAACTTTTTTCAGCTAACGAATTCGGACCTGTATCGAGAAGCAAAGTTACTCAGAATGATGTGGGCTTTCATTTGGTACCAATATCAAGATATTTGAAAAATTGCCTAATTTTATAGTTTTTACTGGCAAACTGCCAAAAGGGTGAACATTGAGCAAAAATTTATTAAAAGTTCATCAATTCACACTATTAGTCACAAAATAGCAGTCGAAAAATGTTTGAAACGGCAAAATTAATTTTTCGTCCAGTTTTGCCCGCAAACTGGCTTTTATCAAAAACTGTGTTCGATTTGGTACATTTTTAACATTATCTAAAAAACTGTGTAACATTGCTTAGCTACCTGAACTGTTTTTTACTAGTCTTGGGTCCACAAAATTCTAAAAAGTTTCAGCACATTCGAGCAACACTACGCAAAGTTGCCGGCTCAAAAAAATTATACTGAGCAGTGCTCACGGTAATTTTCGGCATTCGATATCTTTTTGCTGCTTCAACCGATTTGGCTAAAATTTGGCATGAAGATAGCCTATCATTGTACGCAGTTGAACATTCTTTTATTTTTCTAAAATAATATTCGAAGCCACGATACCACTGGTTCTAGTGCTGAAAGACCGACCTCGAAAATACAAAAATTGCAATTTTAAAAAGTTCGCAGAAAATAATCAAAAACAAAAATAATGTTCAACTAGAGAAGCGCAACGGCTAAATTTTGGTGTATGAACCATAATTTTAAAACAAATATGCTATGAGTTATCGCTAGCCGAAAATTTACTCACGCACAGTGCTCTGGCAGTCACGTGACATTATCACGTGATCTAAAATTTTTACAAAAGGGTCATTTCATGCCATACAAATTACTTATTAGTAATATTTTAGTTTTATCAAATTTTTGCTGACTTTTGAGGCAACTCCCGATTCCCGGAGCGCCCCCTTAAATGATAATGTCGGGTCTCCTGAGCGCCACCGGAATATTTGGAATCAATTTTAGCACCAAGAGTACACAAGCGGTACTGCGAGCTACCACAGGGCCTATGCTTACCATAGGCCTAGTATATGGCACTTTTTTCCTGCCAATGGGGGCCTAACTTACAAAACTGGCCTAAGACTGAAACCAAAATTCCCTAGTTACATCAATTTATGCTATTTTTTAATCTCGATCTTAAATTTAAATTTGTTTCTACGTACGTACCATTACTTTTCTTGATTTTAACTTTTACGCCCGAGCCCCCCTTGGTTGTCTGCAATTTGAAGGATAGCTTGAAAACTAGCCATCCAATGAAGTTCTGATGCAAATTAGTTGGATATTTTACTCCAATCACAAGGGCACAAAGACTACGTATATTTTCAGACAGTAATAGGTGGAGCAAATGACAATATGCAACTTAAATAATGATATGCAAATCAGTGTTCTCATTCTTGGATCAGTTTTTACGCGGCCCCCGATGGGGCCGCGTATATACTATCTTCAGAATCTGTGATTCCTACGTTAATCTGGGTAGGTCGATTTTCTAGTGCTAATTAACACTAGAAGGGAAGGTACGTCGCTGTTCTGACAGCCTGCACACAAATTTGGCGAAACGCACAGACTATGGGTATGCAGAACAACCCCAGGCAAAAGGTGCAGCTCCGGGGCGGAATCGAACCACCGACGTTCTGATCCGAAATCAGATGCTCAGTAAATGCGCGCAGCACTTACCAACTGAGCCACCCGGGCTAACGGTTTGGTTTGATTTAACATTGACTTTCAGCGTACGAATCAAACAGTCGTAGAAAAATACGTAAGAATTTACTAGCAAAAGAAATGCCTTACAATAAGTACAATAATAATTGCTTGACGTTGAAACAATTAAATTATTTTTATATTTTTGAGATAAAAAAAATTACATCTAGTGTCTAACTATTTGTCTTTTGTTGAAGAAGAACTTTTAATAGTCGAAGTTAACATCTTCGCACCAGAGGTCTCATAGTGTATTGGTTAGCACTCAGGATTCTTAGTCCATTGGTCCGAGTGTGAATCTCGGTGAGACGTTCTATTTTTTCTTTCAAAAGGTTTTTGACTTCAAAAATCTTTTGTCTTTCAATTTATTCTTTCAATTTTTGTTGTTTTAAAAGCTTTGGAGCTACTCAGCAGTGACTGTGTGCAGAAACTAGAATTTAAAAAATCGTTTTATCCACAATAAGTGGCCGCGTTTAATATTTCACTGGAATATTGCCACTCAGACCTCCCAGTGTAACAGCTCCTCACTCAGCAGAAGAGCTTGTTCGGTAGCCATTTCATTAGTGAATTGCTGGCATCAGGCAGTATGTGTTTACAGTAAAAGTCCAGCCAAACTTTTCGATTCAACGCATCAAACATAAAAATGCATGACTGCAAGAGTACGTAAGAACGAAATAAAGAAGAACTCACTCACAAGTACAACTATTCGATCGAATCGATTCTTGAGCATTTTATTTTTAAGAAAAACCTGAAATTGTAACCCGAAATTGAGTCTTGCAGAAGCGGTGATCTATTATCCATTTTGAAAAATGAGTTCACTGAATACTTCCAATCTTTAGATCCCAAAATTGTGTCACTCTATTACTGCAGCGAATCCAATATAAAATACATATATTTTTATACTAACTGAGTTTGGATAAAAAAGTGACCCTACTTTGTCTATTATTAAACCAAACTAGGAAGAGCTCTAACCTGTTATCAGTGATTCGAAATTCGTAGTTTTTCATCAACTGAGATTAAGAGCGCCGGCCCAAAAATATATACCCCTCACATGGTTGAACTGGATTAATTTTGACCCATAAAGTGACATTGATGTGATCGACATGTGCATGCACTGCGTTAGCTGTGCTTTGAAAGAAAAGGTGCCCAGACGGCCGACACACAGAGTCAGTTGTCGCCCAGAAAGTGAATAATGCTACATATTATGCTTGGTGTTAACTTTGCCGTTTTGTCGTGACGCCCATTACTATTCCTCCGTTTTAACCTTATGTCCCAAGTTTGAATGCCCGCAGAAAAGCATGCATCAAACTTAATTGATAACAAAGAATTGCACGTCGGGGGATTTTGCACGTCGTCGCTGCGTCAGGATAGCCGAGTGTTCAGAGGCGCTACTCGCCAACGGATGGATCGAGGGTTGGATCCTCAACGGGTAATGTTGTTTTTCTTTTTTCTTTTTTTAGTTGAACACATTTTACTGAATTTCTAACATAATTAAAGCTTTCTATGCATTTCAACTTGTTATTTTAAAATTTTTAGACATCTATTTAAGCAGAAAACATAGCTGCAATGTTTCTGTGTAGAATTGTTAGAAACACAAATTGGTTTAAAAAAATAACAAGTTTAAATGCACAGAAAGCTTTATTTACGTTAAAAATTCAATAAAATATGTTCAACTAAAAAAGAAAAAAGAAAAACAACATTACCCGTTGAGGATCGCCCCCTCAATCCATCCGTTGGCGAGTAGCGCCTCTGACCACTCGGCTATCCTGACGCAGCGACGACGTGCAAAATCCTTTTTATAAACTATGAACATTACTGAGTACAGTGTGTAATATAGGTGGAGTGACCACGACTGCTATAACTGTAGTAAAACTTGAAATTATGTTAAAAATTATTTACTCATATGTTAAATAGCATTTTTAGTCAAAAATAGCATAATTTAGGCTAAAATATTGCTCAATTAAATTTTTTTGAAAATTCAGTCTATTTTGCAGTCTATTAGTTAAAATTGAGGTAGTTGAACTATTATCGACTGAAAATTGCTGATTAAGTGCATATCAACATTTTAAAAATATGTTGTAATTAAGTTTTAAGCGTTATTTGTGATCAATTTTGTGCAGTCAGGCACTAAAGACAGTTGGTGAAACTTTTTGGGAAATGACGAATGGTCAGTCACCAGTGAAAAAAGTGAACCGTGTTTGAAATTAAGCAGTAGTAGCCATTCTTGCAGGTTCAGATAGGCTAAATTACAAGATTCATATCTGCAACCTGTGAAAAAAATCTCGATTTGCCCCCATAGTGGTCAAGTGGTCAGTTTACCGGGTTTATTAAATTCAGCTACAGTACACTACAGTAAAACAAGGAGTCGGGACAAATAGTCCGCGTTATTTTCCACACTATGACAGAAAAACTGGACCGTGAAAGTATTCAAGAATTGTTTTAGTAACCAAAAAGCACTTTTTCTTCGACAGTTAATAAGTGGACACTGAGTGGACATTGAGTGGACATCAATGGCTCATTCGAAAGTTCGTTTGCTGGACATAAACCTACAATATATTATGAATGTTACTTGTGAAATTGGTAGGCGTACAGTAACTTTTTCGTCAGAATGACCAGTAGTGACCAGTGATGGTCAAGGGTCAAGAATATATATACTTTGTTGGGGCTATCTCTTACCATTTTTATGCCACAAGCAAAACATTAAGTGACTCAACCTTTTTTGGTCAGACTTTAGTTTTGACCGGTACTGTAATTGCGCTATAGCGCTTTTTGGGAGTGCTATATGCACTATTTGCGCTACATGCGCCATCGAAGGTGCTACAGTACAGTGCAAAAAAAGTTCCCTCTTCGTCGGCGTACGAGAAGTGACGAATGTTGGCCGGAAAGTGACGAAGCAAAAAAGCAAAAATAACCACAAAAAAGTTTGCGTCGTCACTTTCCGGCCAACATTCGTCACTTTTCGCGAAGGTTTGTCCCCTTTTGCCGACGAAGCGATTTGACGTTGAAAAATTGTGTCAAACATGATTTTTAGCTTCAGGGCACTCTAATAGACTTCAGCACGCAGTAAACACACAAATTTTGCTTCGTCAGTTTCCGGCCGACGTTCGTGACTTTTCGCGAAGGTTCGCCACCTTTTGCCGACGAAGCGATTTGACGTTGACAAATTGTGTCATACATGATTTTTAGCTTCAGGGCACTCTAATAGACTTCCGCATGCAATAAACACAAAAAATTTTGCTTAGTCACTTTTCGGCCACCGTTCGTCACGTTTCGAAAACGATGAAGCTCGTCGTACGCCAACGAACAGGGAACTTTTTTGCACAGTGCCGTATATGCGCTATTTGCGCTATAGCGGGGGGGGGGCTTTTTGAGCTGGACACTATAATACGGCAAATAGCGGGGGGGGGGGGTGGGGGGGCGTTTTTGAGCTGGCACTATAATATCGCACATAGCGAATCCTATTATGTACTCTTGGTGTCACATGTAGTAACTGCCGTATTTTGATTGGCCGAGTTGCTTAGAGACAAGGAAAAAGTAGAACATTGTTCAACATTGCTTAGGGACGCAGGGACAGTCCTTATAGCTGCTCAAGGACATTCCCTAAGCTGCTTACGGACAAGTATGAATCAATCGCAGCTTAGAAACAGGGAAAAGGAAAAGGGCACCAGAAAAGTATGAATCAAACCCGCATAGGGACAGGGACATTTCTTAGGGACAAGTACGAAAGGACGAGTATGAACCTGGCTTAAAGTTACATCGCAGATGTAAAAAACTGGGACCACTATTGCCAATTTTTGACTAGGGACACTTGAATATTCAATTTTCCGTGTAAAACATAGGCACAATATATAAATGTTCTTTCTGCGTCCCTTCACCCTAAATTTTTATTTACACTGACGTAGTTGTTTTTTTACATGTTTCCGTAGCCCAATATCATATCTCAACCTGTTTGATCTATTTTTTAAAATTTTTGCCCATGGCGTGTACAGTCACGCCAAATGTGAAGTCACTCCCATTTTCCGGGGGCACTAAGCGTGAATATACAACATGGTGTCATCGACATAAGTTTTAATATCAGTATTAAAAACCTGCTTACAAATATAATTTATACAAATAATAAAAAGAACAAGAGCGAGAACACTTCCTTGGAGGACGCCACTAGTAAGTAACAGGCATCCAGTCAGAGAAACTTGAACGTATGTCCGTTAAGCCAGCAGAATGACGCCACTAGCAGCCTAGTGCAGTGGATCAACCAGCGCATGTGACGTTATTATTTTCGTAATTTTGTCGGCTGATCGGACATACGGCCGCAATTTGATTCGGGATGCTGAAAATCGTGCATTCGATCCGCTATTGAGTTGAGTTTAATTTGTACTTTGGTAGTGAAGTGCACTCGTACTGTGGATTTATTGCGTGCCTGACTCGACGGTTCGATTTCGAGCCGGAGGCGGAGCTGCATATTTTGCATTAGCATTAGGTATATACTATTTTAGGTATGTAGGGGAAAGCGCCCAAATACGAACACATTCAAATTTAAGCGGTACAAAAGCACGTAAATTCCAGCTACGCTGCCAAAAAGGTGCCTAAATACGAACATACACGCTAGCGGAAATTCCGGGGCGAGCCAAAGTCTCCTAAAACGAACAGTGGTCACTAAGAGTAATGGGTTCCTATTAGGCGACCCTGTTCTAGATTTATAGCAATTCTGTTCAAATGCGTTCTTATTAAGAAACCCATCAAATTTTTTTACCACATCGAGTAAAAAAGTCAGCGAGAAAGTTTTGAGATATCCAAAGAAAGTGACATAAATGAAAAGTGCATAAAATTTACTTTACGATGATGTTAGAATTAATATAAAAGCTCAGTGCCCAGTTAAGAATCTCGGGGGCCAAGTAGGGTGATAATTTCTAGTTTGGTTTCTGCTGTTTTTCAATTTTGACGACCCGCCTTTGCAAAATTGCCATATTTTTTCAAATATTTAACCAATCGGCTTGATACTCGCTGACAGAGTGACAGTCAAGTAATCACGTGCATTCATCAGCCAGTTAAGTTTCGGCTAGAAAGCTACACCCAAACAGATAATCCAGTCAAAAGAAGTCGAAAGTGTTCCTAATACGAAACTGTTAGTATTTGGACGCTTTCCCCTATATGCTGCGGGTGATTTTACTTAACCCGGGATTTTATGTAAATTTTTTTACGATTTGCCATTAATATCATTCAACTTTTGCTTATCCGTTACAAACTTGTCTATTTCCTTAAGGTGGTAGTAACGAATGTGCAGTGTTTTTCAACAGGCTAGTATTCAATAATGAATTAACTTTAGAGCATAATTTTTATATCGTTAGAAAGCGCTACTTTTCTTCTACATTTAAGCAAAGTTTTATTGTACAACTGTGAAGATGATTTGTATGGCACGTGTTAAAACTAGACCAATTTGGCGTTTTTGAGCACTTTCAAATCTGGCCACTTTTTGAAGAGTTTTAACAACAAAAACATACAAAAAATTGCACAAATATTTAAAAGTGAATTATCTAGACCCAAAATGCTCGATTTCATAATCTGTCAATTATTAAATGAAATATATGGTTTCAAAGTAAAAACTTTCTATTCGCACTCAACTTTCGGGTTCTATATCTGCGCAAAAATATAAGCAATTTAAAAAATTTTAATTTTGGGTCTAGAAAATTTGCAAAAGTTTATTCATGTTCATTTTTGTGTTTATGCGCTGCGCATGCGCTTAGAAAAGTGGCCAAAACTGTTAAATTTCCATTCTCCTGTTGTGTAGTTTGGCTTGTTGGCTTGGCTTGCTCCTAAAAATTTTTCACATGATCCCGCTAACTTCATTGGCCATTTTGTGTATATGAATCAATTTTTTACAGACTTTATTTTCAAAAAATACAGTTTGAATCAACTAAATTTTTTCAAAAATTTAAAAATCACTGCACATTCGTTACTACCACCTTAAGGTGGCGCTCCGAATAACTGACTCTGTTTTCAGGTCTTTGTTCTTGAAGAAAGGTTGTTCAGTAGTGAATTAGCTTTCGTTTGGTATACATAACATGTAGTTTTGTTGAAATTAATTTTTTGACCTGAATTTTGATATGGCAAAATCTTCAAATCAATTTTCCGAAAAATTGTATATGGCTTTTGTTACTTTTGATAACGGTTTTCCGCAGATAATAGGTGACTGCAACTTTTTAAAAAGTCGTTTGTGTAGGCAAACATTTGTATACAAATTTTCAAAGTACGTTCAGCGATATTGACCAAAATGCACTATTTTTCAAGCTAATTTTTCGTTAGCTACTGTTTGGCTGCTTCTCTAACTTTTCTCAATGGTTATTTGCCTTAAAAAATGCGCTCTATTTTTTGACACTGTCGTTTGTGTGGGCAAACCTCAAAATTTTCTGATCGACAATAGCCTTTTTTGAATCGTGATAGCTCTCATCCATGTCGTTTTTTCATTGTGAAATTTGACTTAAAGTTAGAAAATAAGTAGATTCAGGTGTACCTTCTTCGAAAATGTTGATTTCTGTTTTTGGTAAGATTCTGCAGCGATTTCAAGTTGACCAATTTCAGAAAAACTAGTGTATTTTGAGCCAAAACAATTGGATTAGAATTATAAGAAAAGATACACCTCGGCAACATAATTACCTACAGTTTAAGCTATAGATCGTAAAATTTGAACAAAGTTTCGCTCAGTTATGCCGTTTGAAAAATTATGCGCATTTAGCGAAAATAGAAATTTTCAATCGGTGATAAAAAATCAGAACAAGGCAGCAGGCACGTGAAACTTACTCAGAAACAGAGCTTTGTAGCACGCTTCAATATATTTAAATGAAATTTATTCTAGCTAGAACCTACGTCGACTTATAAGATAATAAAGTTATGGAAGTTATTCGGAGCGCCACCTTAAATCATAATGTCGGGTCCCCTGAGCGCCACCTTAAGGTGGCGCTCTGAGTAATTTCCAATAATTCAAATTGCTATAATTTTTGTTTTTTTGCCGATACAAAGTTTTTTGCTCAAGTACAGTTAAGATAGACACCAGGCACATCTTTTTGCAAAGTTTAAAAATTCTGGGAGCATTTTACCAAATTTTATGACGATATCAAAATTGAAATTTTTCAAAATTTGTCTAATTTTTGAAACGACGTAGCTCAGCGATGCGTCAACCAAATTTAGCAATCAATAGCTTAAATTAAAGACAATTATTTTGCCAAGGTGTCATTTTTGTCGAATTTTTGTTACCGGCGACAAAATTTTAGTTATTTTAATTTCTATCAAAAGTGAAGTACTAAAAAGCCTATCATATTGAGCCAAATCATAATAATTACAATTCAAGAAGTTCGGCGCCTCCATATACATCTGGTGTGATAGCGTGATAGCTCTCCTCCATGTCGTTTTTTCATTGTGAAATTTGACTTAAAGTTAGAAAATAAGTAGATTCAGGTGTACCTTCTTCGAAAATGTTGATTTCTGTTTTTGGTAAGATTCTGCAGCGATTTCAAGTTGACCAATTTCAGAAAAAACTAGTGTATTTTGAGCCAAAACAATTGGATTAGAATTATAAGAAAAGATACACCTTGGCAACATAATTACCTACAGTTTAAGCTATAGATCGTAAAATTTGAACAAAGTTTCGCTCAGTTATGCCGTTTGAAAAATTATGCGCATTTAGCGAAAATAGAAATTTTCAATCGGTGATAAAAAATCAGAACAAGGCAGCAGGCACGTGAAACTTACTCAGAAACAGAGCTTTGTAGCACGCTTCAATATATTTAAATGAAATTTATTCTAGCTAGAACCTACGTCGACTTATAAGATAATAAAGTTATGGAAGTTATTCGGAGCGCCACCTTAAATCATAATGTCGGGTCCCCTGAGCGCCACCTTAAGGTGGCGCTCTGAGTAATTTCCAATAATTCAAATTGCTATAATTTTTGTTTTTTTGCCGATACAAAGTTTTTTGCTCAAGTACAGTCAACATAGACACCAGGCACATCTTTTTGCAAAGTTTGAAAATTCTGGGAGCATTTTACCAAATTTTATGACGATATCAAAATTGAAATTTTTCAAAATTTGTCTAATTTTTGAAACGACGTAGCTCAGCGATGCGTCAACCAAATTTAGCAATCAATAGCTTAAATTAAAGACAATTATTTTGCCAAGGTGTCATTTTTGTCGAATTTTTGTTACCGGCGACAAATTTTTAGTTATTTTAATTTCTATCAAAAGTGACGTACTAAAAAGCCTATCATATTGAGCCAAATCATAATAATTACAATTCAAGAAGTTCGGCGCCTCCATATACATCTGATGTGATAGCGTGATAGCTCTCCTCCATGTCGTTTTTTCATTGTGAAATTTGACTTAAAGTTAGAAAATAAGTAGATTCAGGTGTACCTTCTTCGAAAATGTTGATTTCTGTTTTTGGTAAGATTCTGCAGCGATTTCAAGTTGACCAATTTCAGAAAAACTAGTGTATTTTGAGCCAAAACAATTGGATTAGAATTATAAGAAAAGATACACCTCGGCAACATAATTACCTACAGTTTAAGCTATAGATCGTAAAATTTGAACAAAGTTTCGCTCAGTTATGCCGTTTGAAAAATTATGCGCATTTAGCGAAAATAGAAATTTTCAATCGGTGATAAAAAATCAGAACAAGGCAGCAGGCACGTGAAACTTACTCAGAAACAGAGCTTTGTAGCAGGCTTCATTATATTTAAATGAAATTTATTCTAGCTAGAACCTACGTCGACTTATAAGATAATAAAGTTATGGAAGTTATTCGGAGCGCCACCTTAAATCATAATGTCGGGTCCCCTGAGCGCCACCTTAAGGTGGCGCTCTGAGTAATTTCCAATAATTCAAATTGCTATAATTTTTGTTTTTTTGCCGATACAAAGTTTTTTGCTCAAGTACAGTTAAGATAGACACCAGGCACATCTTTTTGCAAAGTTTGAAAATTCTGGGAGCATTTTACCAAATTTTATGACGATATCAAAATTGAAATTTTTCAAAATTTGTCTAATTTTTGAAACGACGTAGCTCAGCGATGCGTCAACCAAATTTAGCAATCAATAGCTTAAATTAAAGACAATTATTTTGCCAAGGTGTCATTTTTGTCGAATTTTTGTTACCGGCGACAAATTTTTAGTTATTTTAATTTCTATCAAAAGTGACGTACTAAAAAGCCTATCATATTGAGCCAAATCATAATAATTACAATTCAAGAAGTTCGGCGCCTCCATATACATCTGGTGTGATAGCGTGATAGCTCTCCTCCATGTCGTTTTTTCATTGTGAAATTTGACTTAAAGTTAGAAAATAAGTAGATTCAGGTGTACCTTCTTCGAAAATGTTGATTTCTGTTTTTGGTAAGATTCTGCAGCGATTTCAAGTTGACCAATTTCAGAAAAACTAGTGTATTTTGAGCCAAAACAATTGGATTAGAATTATAAGAAAAGATACACCTCGGCAACATAATTACCTACAGTTTAAGATCGTAAAATTTGAACAAAGTTTCGCTCAGTTATGCCGTTTGAAAAATTATGCGCATTTAGCGAAAATAGAAATTTTCAATCGGTGATAAAAAATCAGAACAAGTCAGCAGGCGCGTGAAACTTACTCAGAAACAGAGCTTTGTA
>JASANF010000044.1:0-21459 GCA_030248245.1 Trissonchulus sp. WLG1_4
AAAAAATTGGATTGCGTAACAAACTGAGACATCTGAAAGCTCTGTCTGTTTTGTTTTTCTCTCACCGGTTTCCCTTGCAATATTCCGTCTCGCATTGTTCATCTAACACAGAGCAACTGCTGCGCATCTGGTTTCATTACAAGAGGTGATATCATAGGTATATATGTATATATATACATATATACCTATGATATCACCTCTTGTAATGAAACCAGATGCGCAGCAGTTGCTCTGTGTTAGATGAACAATGCGAGACGGAATATTGCAAGGGAAACCGGTGAGAGAAAAACAAAACAGACAGAGCTTTCAGATGTCTCAGTTTGTTACGCAATCCAATTTTTTCCAGACTTATATATGTAAGCTTTATTTTGTTTCAACAATTAGCATTGTCATTATCTTCCTGACATTAGTTCACAGTACAAATGAACTTTACCATTGCAAAGTTGTGCATATGTATTGAACACAGCTCTTCAACAAAAGCAATTCACGCACATTCACGGCTCACGCTCATGTACAGCTTAAAATATGTATACACAATTCACTCTAAGCTACTCGTTGTATTTGTGCAGGAGTGAGATTTAAAAACGCTGCTGCTCTGTGGCGCAGTAGAAACAAGCACGTTTTGCGAGTAAAGTTACAGTTATTTTAGACAAACTTATAGGGACATGCTTGCAGTGCTGAGGATATTCTACGAATATATAACGCGGCACAATAAATTTTCCAAGCCAGAAATTACTATACATATCATCTACATTAAAAAAGTGACAATACGTAAAAGAGGCTATCACTTACAGAGCTATTAATAGTTACCACTCAGCAACCACAACACCTCTTACTAAACTGCATTCCTTTCAAGAATGAAAAATTATAACATCAGGGCCCAATCAGAGGTGGACGTGGGTTAGAAATTTCGAATTGCTAACCAACCCAACCCGTGGTTTGGCAATCGTGGGTAAATCACGACCCAACCCGAGCCGTATATGTCGACCCACCAATTTAAGATATCGTACCTGATAATCGATATTTTTAGACGATGCCTAGATATAATTTTCCCAGTACTGTTCACAATGCTACTTTAACGAGTGGCACTATTGCGCACTACGGAGTACCAAAATTTCTGTAAAACGGAAATCTGAGTTCTGACGTGATAATTTTTTCAAGTTTCTCGCGATCATAAAAGAATTAAGCAACCCGTTCAGGCTGAAGTGGTATCCGTAAGTTAACCCACGGGCCACGGCTCAAATTTTCCAACCCAACCTAACCTGCTGGTACCCACAACACGCGTCAACTAGTCGGACCGACTGTCGAAGAAAAATATTCGGTGTTGAAAAATGAAAATGTTCGTCGTTGAAAATTTTGTATTGGTCGAGACATTTGTAACGACGAACATTATCCTTCGATAAATCGAGACCAGATGTGAGTAATTAATAGCACAATAATTCATTTTTAGTAATAATGAAAACAGCGAACAGTTATTACCCACAACGTGGAGTTCACACAAAACACGAGACAAATTGGAATTGTATTTCAAATAAGATCTGACTCATGGTGATATATATGCCGAAAAGGTCGAATTTTAAAAAGTCGTCAAACTAATAGTGGGCAAATACTTCGACACAAACAAACGAAAGTTTTGTGACATTATTAAAAATCAGAAAAGAACGGTTAGGCATTAATAGTAAATAAATTTTTAATTAATCTTTATGCTACAATTTCGCTCTCATTATTACACTGACTACCTTAATAATTTTTAGTACAATGTTTTCAAAACTGGCGCAATGCAAATTTGCTGTTCCCCCTAGACTTGGCGTGTGGCGGTCTAATTTGTGGAAAAAAATCAAAATAAGAAAAATTTACTCCAAACTTTGGCCGCCGACTGCTAGGCGGCAGTATAGGTACGTACGTACTTACGAATATAGTTAGGCTGAGGTCAAATGTCAGGAGCTAGTCACTTGTTGGGGCTAAAGTATCACTCATTGTCACCCACTCGTGACAAGTACGAGGGGCGATGCCCTTTGCTCGCCCTGCTGCTGCAGCCGGCAGCAGGGAAGGCTAATTTTGATCGGTACTGTACGCGGCGGCTGAGGCCGCCTCGTAAAAATTACTGTTCTTGCCTGAGCGAAAAAGGCAGAATCAGAACGTCATTACGTGCAGTAGTTTTTGCCTAGCTTACAAACTATAAATTTGCTCAGTCACTCGTCGAATTTAGTCAGTGCGAATCGGACAATAATACAAAGAAAATCGCTGGCTTAAAAAATACTGATAAGTAAGAAATTTTTAAAAATCCTCTAGCTGCCATAGTGCATGAGTACCAGTTTACATACGCAACGTAAACGCCACGTAACATGGAGACTTGTCAGAGTCAGGGATTAAATAGACAACATAGAAGTAGGCCAATACGTAACAAAAACCGCCAGGTCAAATTACATTTCGTCTCTGTATGTTGGAAAGGTTACTGTAGCTTGTGGCCCCAGTCAAACATGGGCAATCAAAAAAGTTCTGACTTTAAGGGGGGGCTACCTGTATTAAAATTAATTTTAGGTTCTCCAACTTGCTTAAAAATTTTGCGTACATTGTAGTCCCAATGACACATGGCAGATGTAAATGCTTCGTTCATCTTTACCGAAGCCTTTTTAAATTTTTAATTTAAAGTTTAATTTAATTCAATTTAAGGTTTAAAGTTCTTAATTTTTATTCGGTTGCAATAAAACTCTATAAATGTATGGTTTAATGTGATTTGTTCTTGCACGTTGCACTTAAGGGGAGCTACCTGTAAAAGTGAAAATTTAGGTTCTCCGATTCGCTTCAAATGTGCACACAATGTAGGTTTGCGTTCATCTTTAAGAAAGTTTCAGAAAATAAGCAAAATTAAAAAACTTTTATTTGTGACTTGGGTAACCCTTCTCTCCCTTTAGAGACTAGTACGGTAATTCTCACTTTTATGGTGCCGAAAGGGGTTTGTTGCGCTATCCATTAATTCCAAAATTCTATGTTGAGTCGTTGAGTTAAAAAAGTGGAATATTTATTGTACATAATTATGAGCCGTTTGGGTGTGATATTTGGTGCATAAATTTTTAGCGTTCTGTTAGATATTTATTGATTTGTCGTGTTGATATATTTTTGTTGTGTACTGAAGTTAAATATATTTATTGGAACATGGCGCGACATTTCAACTCAATGTGACACGAATTGAGCATAATAATTTTTGGAAGTGAATTGAAAATCTAATGTCAAGATGACCCCAATGAGGCCCTAAAGGTTCGGCTAAGCTAATGGCTACCGCTGCATCAAATCACAAAACCGCCTTTAATTGTACATCAAAGACAGCACAAAACCTATTTACAACAAATCAACGCTTTAATGTGAATGTGTCAAATTTTATGACCATGTCGAATTTTCTATTGGCCTAAATTATTTTTTGACCTCACCCATCGAAACTTCAACGAATTTTGACGATTCTTAAATTATCGATGAAAGATCTTTCAAAAATCTAAGTAACTGATCTTCGATTTTTCATTTCTATTTCGCATCTTGCAAAAATGAACTTTTTGAAACATTGTTTAGGTAGCTTTACACAAAGTACGGGGCCAAAATTTGAAAATCGAAAAATTTCGTCGGCATTTATATTTTTCTTTCATTGTGCAAATTTTCGACTCTATCGCAATCAGGCAGCTGGCACCTCGTCAAAAGGTAGTCAATTTCGCTACCGAAAAATGAGGTTTGCCGCACTTTCGCTTTTTTCAAAATTAGACCCCTCCCTATTACTGCATATTTCGTAAAAAAGCTACCAAAAGCCGTACTAAAAGCCATCCAAATATTTGACATTTTGCGAAGATTTACCGCTTTTAAGGTTTTTCATTTTCTATTTGCTATTTTCAGCGGCTGAATAACTCAGCAATTCTTATATTAATACATAAAACTTAAAACGAAGAAACAGCGTATTTCAGTGGTATACGAAACTAAAAATTTTATGCTACGGCTACAAAATTGTCCAAAAAACTTAAAAAAATTTATCACAATATGCACATCAAATGAAAGCCCTTTTCTTCTGAATAACTTTATTTCAAGACATTATGGTCAAAAATGTCGCTGAAAAACGAAATTTCAAAGTCGGCTCCCCCTGAGCGCCTTTAAAGCAAAATAATAACAATCTATTATGTACATTACTTCGTTCAGTTACGTATTGCTCTAACAAAAGAAACTAAGAATAAGTACTTAATTATAAATTGCAAAAAGTACCTATCTCTATTCAAATGACGAAATACCTCAATTTCAAGCCATTCTAATTACCTAGCAATTAGTCACTAATAAAGATGACAATTAATTGGTGAAATAATTTTAATCATATAATTTCATTTCATTAAAGTCATACGTGTTAAACATTAAGCCTGCTTATTAACATTATGGACTGAAAAAAACGCAAAACCTTTGCGTTTCTAAAACTGAAAAAATAGTCATTCACAAATACAAATGAGTTAAATTTAATGAATCAACAGAAATATATAATTAAAAAACTAAAAATTCAATTAATTATAAAAACTATCTTCCAAGTAGCAATTTCCATTGTTTCGCCATAGTTGCTTTTGTCAAATTTAAGCTAAGCTAGTAGACTCCGGAAAAATTGTGAAAGATTGTAAGTTATTGCTTAAAATAATTGCTGAAAAACCACGGTGTTGTTTTGAACTGTTGCCGGCGGTTTTGTTTTGCCGTCGGCCGGGTCGGTGGAGAAGTTCTGCCGGTCGGCCGGAGCATCCGAATTTTTGAACAAAAGCAATTGATCCAAATGCAGAGTGTCATTTTGGCATAAACGTAGCCAGCAGGATTGTTATGCCGGCCTAATTTTGTCGGTAGGTCGAATCTGGCTGGCCAGCCGGTGTTTTTAACTGGCCGCCCGCCGGCCGATTTTGACCGGCCGGTCACAAACACTAACTATATTAAGTGAGAGATCCAATTAGATTTGACTTGATTTGGTTCGGTATATCGATAGTGTCAGCTTTTACAAAGGGGCTGTTCAAAAATTCGGATTGACTGGATTAGATCAACTGAATGAACTGCAATAACTCGACACAGAAGCACGAGACCTTTTTCAAATTAGACACAGTTGCAACCCTGTGTCAAGTGGATAAACTTGCAAATTTTTGGAAAGATACTAAAATTCTATGTCGAGTTATTGTAGCTGATTCAGAATCTAAGCCAGTTAATCTAAATTTGTGAACAGCTTCTAAATTTCTGGTAACGAATTTGTGTAAAAACCGGTTCATCTTGTTCTTGTGCTTGTCATTTCGTGCCTAAGCCATTTTAGAAAAACTGCATAGCCAAATATCCCACTTTTTGCATGACGATAGTTGAGGTCTCTTCGACACCATATAGGTACAAACAAGAGTACATAGTACAAATAATTAGCTAAAGCTTTCTAACTAACAACAGCTGACCGAAATTTGTCCTTGTCCCAGTCCCTGTGTCCTTAAGGACAAGTATGAACCGGGCTTAAGAGATATAGGTAAGCTCTGTAACGCTTTGGGTGAGTACTAATTGCGATATGAGCTCTAGTAAATGTGCTATACGCGCTATTTGCAATCTGGTCAATTTTTGGTAGTCGTAGTCATAATTTCGCTTTATATAGGTAGTGAAACCTAATTAATTAAGATGCTATTTTTTGCAATATGGCCCAGGGGACCTGTAGCTCAACTTTACAGTACTTACAATTGTTGCATAATCAGGTCATTCGTAATGAATTTACATGATAAATTCGTAACGAATCACCTGATTTTGCACTATCCGCTTGAACAGCTAACGTAATATACTTAAAGCTTGATCGGATCTAAAGTTTTTTAACTAGAAATAACAATCACGCTATCAAAATCGCATGTAGTTAACGTGGGTTAAAAATGTGTCTGTACGATTACGCTTACAAACGAAATTACGGAATTTCAGTTTATATATTAGCAATTAGTCCTGATTCTTTTTCTACAGAAATCTACAAAATTCTTGAAATATAGGAAGAACAACAAATTAATTATTACGATTTATAATAAGATTTAATGAGCTTTTGTATAGCAACTCATAGTTTGTTAATAATAATTAGCTTAATTGCGAGTCTACGTAAACTTGACCGCTGACGCATAAAGTTTTGTAAGTCGCTTGAACTTTGTTTTCCTGTAAAGCTCAGATATTCTCCATATGTTCGTTCAGAAATGCAGCTATTTTTTGGAAAAATCTGCTTTTTAATCTGCTTCTATTCTGTTTATATAGTTTCGCAAGATTTTGTGTATCATCTAAATCTGCTAAATGTGTAATTCTGTGATAACAGTTCACTTAATTCTGTGATAACTGATAACGGTTCACTTTATCTGAGGTTTGGTACAATGTGTTTTGATAGGTTTACTTAGGAAGGTAACTAGGCTGACGTTTAGTAGGCTTTCAGCTTTCTAGCGGATAAATTAATCTAATAAATTATACAGATAAAGATATTAATCTTGTTTTTATTTAATTTAATTCGCGCTTTTGAACACTATTGCAGTCAAACTTTAGCGGCGGACTAAAATCGGGCGATTCGGGTCGCTTAAATTGTAGGCAAGGTGAACGGAAAGTATTTAACTTAGACCAAAAAACAGCCCGAGCGTTAAAACAAGCTCTTCTGCTGAGTGAGAAGTGGTTACATTGTGAGGTTTGAGTGTCAATATTCCAGAGGAAATATTAAACGCGGCCCTTATTTGTGGAAAAAAGATTTTCAATCTTGATTTAGGATGTCCACATTTACTGCTGATCTGCTCCAAAGTTTTACTGGTGAACCGTCCTAACTTTGTTGAGTAATAAATTCTATTTTATGACGCCGAGGCGCCAATATTAAGCTCCTGCCGTAACCTTTTAACATTAAGAAGTTTTAGAAAATTTTTTAAAAAATACGAAAAGTTTTTTCAATCGGGAATCGAACCCGAGATCTATTCCGCCGTGAGCGAGAATAAATCCGCTTGACCAACGATCCACGTGGTTAGACTCTGAAGAATTGGTAAATTATGCCAATCAGTCAGTATATCATACCGAACTGGCATGTAAACTGCATGAAACAATGTTTCATCGAAGTTTGCAATCTAGAAAGATGTACTCGATTGTTACAGAGTAAAAAATAATACGTAAGCCAAACGTAAGCAGTTCTCTGCTTCTGCAATTACAATAATTTGGGACTACACCAACTCAAGCCCGGTTGGCTCAGATGGAAAGCGTCTTGTCTTTACTGAGCATCTTAGTTCAAATCAGAAGGTTGGTGGTTCGAATCACCCGGGGGAAACTGTTTTGATTTAGCAAGTTCTGCTCTATATCTTCCGAAACAGCAATTGCTCAATCACAGTAAAAGCTACCTATGTACCTGCCGAACAGTGTAAATTTTAATGTAAGAAATTCGACCTACCCGAAATTACATAGAAATCTGAATATAGTATATTACGCGGCCCCCTCAGGCCCCTGAGGGGGTCGCGTAAAAACAGGGGTGGAATCTTGGTAGACAATCAGCTTCGGATGACGCAGGCGGGATTTGAACCACTCATCTCTGGATCTGTAGACCAGCACTCTACCATTTGAGCTATATACTGGGCCAATACTGAGCTGTCTTCAATCGCCTTAAATACCTTAGACCCGGTTCATACTCGTCTTTGTCTTTGTCGTTTTGTCCTTCAGCGATTCCAAGAAATCTGCCTGGCCAAAAAGCCGACTTTTCGCATGAATAAAGTTGGGGTCACTTGCACATCGTATGCAAAATATTAGCCGAAACGCTTGTGTCAATTCTTCACAGCAGCTGACCAAAAATTGGTCTTATCCCTGTCCCTGTGTCTTTAAGGACAAGTATGAACCGGGCTTAGGACCTCTGTCATACTCAAGACAAGAAGCCATTTGATAATAAAAGTTTATTTGAATCATCCAGGCAGATCAGATGTTGATATTTTTTGACCAGCTCGTAAATAGGATGAACAATGAACAGGTCAACAAAGTTTGTTACGAATTTACAGGAAGGCTCGTGTTGAATAAATTCCTTCGTGCGACGTCAAATATATGACCTCAAGCTAATTCTGATTCACAGTTTGCTAGATATTACGCGAAAGCCACCACCCACCATTACGAAATGACTATGTTTATATTATATCAGGTTCAGAGTTGGCTTTCTTATTCATAATCCTATTTTGACCGTGATACAAAAAGCAGACATTTTTGCAGGAGCTCATTACAGTCAGTGTGTCTGTATTTTTCATGTCAGAATTTTTTACTTGAAACAGTTGTCATTAAATGTCCCATTTTACCGCGATTCCCACTTCCCAGACTTTAGACAGACTAAAACTAAAATGAAATTAGAACGACAAATAAAAACTAAGCAACAAATTGGTATGACACTCTTCCTATTATGCCTTGGGGCTTGCGTCCAATGCGGAGCGTAAATAGCCAGTTAGTAGCCCTTCATTGTACTGTTTTCAATTGTGAGGGGGGAGGGTTACAATGTCCATTTAAAAATCCTGTACTTAATTGAGGGGGTACCCCCCTCAGTTGAGTACAAGGTATTGAAGTGAAGGGGGTATTCTCTTCTGAAAACTGTACAAAAAGGGCTATTTTGTGCTCCGCAGTAGACGCAAGCCCTAAGGCATAATAGGGAGAGTGTCATACACTTTTTTAATCTAACTGTCAGGTAGAAATTCAGTTTGGCTCGAACACCTTTATAGGATCAGAAAAGCATCCTATTTCAAAAGCTGCCCCCTTCCTGTCTGTGTTTTATTTCCCGCAGGGTACTTTTAGTTTTCCATACCTACATTAGCAACATTAACAGAACTTATTAGACTTGATAGTATTTACAATTTTTTAGAAATTTTCCATCTTGCTTGAAGCAAGAAGTTTACTGTGAATTTTCAGGCAGCTATACTTAAGCCTTCAGGCTGCACAAGTTGACAAACTTTTATAGCTAGGCAGGTATATTAAGTAGAAGTAGTCACTAAGGAAGGTATTAAATGCCTTGTTCATAATTGTCCGTATCTGTGTCCGAAAAAAATATCTGTAAGCCAGTACAGAAAAACTGCCACAGATGCAGCCATGATTTTTTGCGCATTCATACTTTCAAAGACATCTATCCGGTTAGCTTGTACCTACACGAAAATTTGGCCGTTTAAGTTTCATTATAATATGCAACTTTTTGTTTACGGACAAACGGATATATTACGGACAAGTTTGAACTAGGCTTTACTGTGGCACCTGTGCCAGTTTCATTTAATACTTAGTGCAGCCGTTTGTCCGTATAGTCGGCAAAATTACAAGGCAGTCACACCACTAATAGTGTACAAGATCAGACTGTGGCGTGATTTGTTCGCAATTTTAGCCGCTGAACGGACAAATGCACTATATACTGTAAGGCTCGAAGCATACTTACAGCCGTATGTCCGTTCAGCCGACTAAATGACGAAATAATGACGTCACATGCGCTGGCTAATCCACTGCACTAGGCTGCTAGTGACGTCACTCTGCAGGCTGAACGGACATACGGCTGTAAGTATGAATCGACACTTTACAGTTTTGAGACTCGCCTACTACGCTAACCGCTACGTTACAATATGAACTTACAAATCGGTCACTTGCAATATTGCTACAACGGGCTCCAAAACCATACTCTTGAATTTTCATCATGTAGGTATCAGGTAAAACCAAGAGTACATAATAGCGTCTCACTCTATATAGAAGAAGAGTGAGACACTCTCCAGCCTGTCTGTGTTCTAGCACAGGCAGATGCCTGGTCGTTTTCAGGCTACATGTTGACATTCTATTCTATGCAACATGTGACTGGCCAATCAGAAGCGAGCTTCTATTCTCTGATTGGCAGACGCCTGTGCAGGTGCTCCAATCATAAAGCGGGATAGGGATAAAGGTTAATAACTAATTATTTATTCATAGTCTGCTTGTAAAAATATTAAAAAAGGTTTGCAAATACTATTGGGGATATTTTGGCAAACTTTTAGCGAAATTGATTGAGAAACTTTGAAGAAATTCAGAAAAGTTTATATCTCAAAAGTTTCTCAATCAATTTCGCTGAAAGTTTGCCAAAATATCCCTAGAGGTATTTGCAAACCTTTTTTAATGTTTTTGCAAGCAGACTATAAATAAATAATGAGTTATTAAGCTTTTATCCCTATCTTAATGCTTATCAACGTATCAGCGATTATATACTAAAGTGCGTTACGCAGGGAATCTACGCGCTGATTGGTCAACCACATGTTGCATAGAATGTCAACATGTAGCCTGATAACGACCAGCGCATCTGCCTGTGCTAGAACACAGGCAGGCTGGAGAGTGTCTCACTCTTCTTCTATATAGACTGCGAAGCTATTATGTACTCGTGGTAAAACGTACCATCTTCACTAAAGCCTGTTTCTCACGAAGGCGCTTTTCATTGGGCATTCTGTGGCGCAACGCAACGAGAAATGAAATTTTCCAATTGAAAATTTTTCATGTCGCGAACTCGCGAATTAAATTTTTTTGCAAGTTTCATGCTGCGTCCCTAGAATGCGCCATGGCGCGTTACATGCTACGCAAACAGGCTGAAATAAAAAACCGTTGCTTATGTGTTTACAACTATAATTTTTTAGGCCCAGAAACTCAGAAAGTGTTCGAGGGTTGCGCACAGATTCACCTCTTCCTTGTGTTGAAGTTATACCAGGCTGTGAGTAGTATAACTGCAATACCAGGGTCCGGGCCCAGGGTATTCCTAAACTACATTACTATAGGCATGGGCACGTTTACAAAAATCTGTAAACCTTTAAACGCTCGCGTTTACAGATGAAAAAAACGTGTTTAAACGTTTAAACGCGTTTTCCGAATGTAAACGTTTTTTGACCGTTTAAACGTATAAACAAAAACGCGTTTAAACGTTTTTAACGTTTAAACGCGTTTAAACGTTTAACCGCGTTTAAACGTTTAAACGTTTAAACGTTTAACCGCGTTAAAACGTTTAAACGGTTAAACAAGTGAGCGTTTAAACGCTTTTAAACGTTTAAACGGTTAAAAAAGTGAGCAGTTAAACGCGTTTAAACGTTTAAACGATTATACATGTAAGCGTTTAAACGTTTAAACGTTTAAACGCGGTTAAACGTTTAAACGTTTAAACGTTTAAACGCGTTTAAACGTTTAAACGTACTAAACAGTAAACGGTTCGAAAACAGCGTTTTTTGAACCCGTAAACGTTTAAACGGTTTCAAACCGTTTAAACGTTTAAACGCGTTTAAGCGATTCAAACGGTTTGAACGTGCCCATGCCTGATACATATGTAGTTAATAGAAGGATCGTAATTACCATGATTAACTCAAGGTTTTTAAGAATAAGTTTAGGGCGAGTTTTGACTTTTGAGATTTGACTACTGCCGGATTTTACCATTTTTTAGTATTATTAAATTTTACTATGTATATCTTTTAGTTGTAAAACAATTTTTATTTTTGTTCCTTCTAGAGAAGGAACTATTGTTTTGAAATTAACTGCTCGCAGCGTTAAACGCTGCTGAGCAGGCTGCATAGACAGTATGTTTTGTGTGTATTTTCAGCTTGGAATCTGTCTGCTGATTTTTGGCTGCGTGTATATGAAAATCAATAATCTATGCATGCAGAGAATTGTACTGTAGTAATAATCAAGTGCATATTGTTGCAAACTCGGCACCGTAATGTTTCACCAACAGTACATAAGTACCGCTGGAAAACACTGCTCATCGCTTCTGAGAGTTGTTACATATGTTCAGATCAAGGCGTCGCTTTTGAACCGAAAGGTTCAATGCAGCGGGATGCTTAACATCCTGCAGCAATGTTTTTGTACGTACATATGTAGTTACATTGAGTAAGGAAATTTAGTATGTAGTAGAGTAGGATACGTATTTTAGGACTATATTTAGGGAAGGTGAAAGGTAGACACTGGGGAAGGAACCTTGCCCCTTTTGGGGCCTACTTGTTTAAACTGTTTTTACGCGGCCCCCGGGGCCGCGTATATACTATATTCAGATTCTCTTGCTCCCACGTTAAATCGTCTAGGTCGATTTGTCAGTGTTAAATTACACTGCGCTGGCAGGTTGGTCGAATCTACCTACGGCTCAAGCGAAGACTGGCTGATTGTTTCGCAATATGAAATTGCAACACAAAAATACTTTTAGGAATCGAACTCTTGTCAACCGATCCGAAAGCAGCAGCGCAACACCCTCAGCTACCTGCGCTCTAAAGTCTCCGGATCAATGAGATCTTTTGTACATAATTGTAGTTTATAAGTATTACATAACAGTGTCACTGTGCTTATACATATGTTAGTTTAGTTTGTTGAAATTTTATTTAGATTGATAATTAACATTTTTCGACTGTTGCGGTTTTAAAATCTATTACCCATGCATGGTAACTTCTCGCTGATGTTTGAACACTTTGCTTTTTGTAAGCTGACTTTTATAGAACCTATATTAGTCGAAGTTAACTTCGACGTTGCTGTGTTCTCGTGGTGTAATGGTTAGCACTCTGGAATCTGAATCCAGCGATCCGAGTTCAAATCTCGGTGAGACCTTACTTTTTTAACATTAAATTAAATTGCATTTTTAAAAGCATATTAAATATTTATTGAATTTTTAAAGAACTCTCCTGAAATTTTTTTTGAGTTTTTGACTTTCAACTAAGTTTGCAATTTAATAATTATACGCTGTTTTTGAGAGACTTTGGAGCTACTCAGCAGTAAGTGTATGCAGAAATAGGGATTTACATATAATTTTATCCGCAAATAATGGCCGCGTTTAATATTCCTCTGGAATATTGACACTCGGACTCAGACCTCACATTGTACCCTTCCTTACTCAGCAGAAGAGCTCCTTAACTACATATTGATTCACTAAAATATATATGACTGTATGACGTTAGTATGACTGCTAACGCCTACCCGTTTGAAATGGCAGGTGACATTCAAACAACAGAAAAACATCAACGGAGCTTCGCTTGTAAACAGTTCTAAATCCATCAGAAAACGACACGCTTTATTGAGGCTATGGTTAAGTTAGAATATACAAGGATCTAAAACTTTTGTATGTTAGTATTAGTCTAAAGTTGTATTATGCTTGTAACAGAATTTGTGAAAAAGCACACGTGAGTATATGTCCGTACGCGTGTGCGGTTGCCCTTTAAGCCCGGTTCAAACTTGTCCTCAAGGACACAGGGACAGGGACAAGGACAAGTTTTGGTCAGCTGTTGTGAAAAATTGACATTATGGGTGGATTTCACAAAGGTGGGTTTACTAAGCCAGGGGACCGTTTCACTAAACGTTATCTTATGAGCTCATAAGGGTGCTCATAAATGTGCACACTATGAGCAACTTATGCAACTCACAAAAAGACTGCATAAACTGTCTCACTAAGGTCTGCATAACTTCCTCATAGCGTGCCAACTTATGCAGCGCATATATCTGCCGCTCACCGTAAAGAGCACAATGCCGAGAAATAACGCACAGCATTTTATGAGCGCATAGTGCAGCTCATAAGCGATAGCGCGTGGGGCAATACAATCAATAGTTTTGAGCATCAAAATTTAGTGTAATTGATGTCTTTTGAAATTGTTTTGTGGTATCGGTAACTTACTGTCTTATTACGTAATTGTTTACAAGAATTTTAAGTTTTGTAAAATTTTCGATTAAATTTCTAATATGATGCTTTTTCCTTTGAAAATTGGTGGGAAGAATTAAATTTGTGACTAGAAAGTCAAATAAGGAGCTAGTTAACAGTAAACTAGCGTTAAGAGTCCAAAAAATTGGTATGAGCTTGCTTAAGAGTGGGTCTGACTGCTCATAAAGTTATGAGAAGAATTTATGAGCACTCCCGATTTATGCACGCTTTGTGATACACCAATAGCTTATGCGTTCGCATATGTGGCCAACTTATGCGCGCATAGGCGCTATGCGGCCTTCGTGAAACGCCCCACAGGGTTTTACGTACTTTTTATCTGATTTGCACATATTTTCATTACGAAATGTCGAATGATTCGTTACGAATTTCGAAGATATTTTGAAACCATGGTTTTAGCTCAGCTGAAATTTCAGCAAAGCAGTGACCTGAGTGCTGCGCTGCAGGTTTCAAATTTCAACCGCGCTAAAACCATGGTTTAAGAAAATCTAATCTACTAAATTCGTAACGAATCATGCGATAGATATTTCGTAATGAAATTATGTGCATATCATTAAAAACGTACGTAAAACCATGGTTTAGTAAAACCACCTTTGTGAAATCCAGCCTATGCGTTTGAGTTAATTATTTGTATATGGTCTAGAAGTGACCTCAACTCTCGTCATGCAAATAATGGGAATATTTGGGTGCAGTTTTTTTAAATCGCAAAGGGACAAAACGATAGGGACAAGGACATGGACAAATATGAACCGGGCTTAAGCGCGTATATCGATTTTTAGGTTATAGTACATTATGTACTTAACTATGTATTTTTATTCGGCAATTTTTAAGGTAAAAGGCATTATAAAAGGTTTAAGTGTCAACTATAAAGTCGTTACTCGAATCATTCATATGTACCTATATAATGGCGACTCACAAAAGTTGTTAAATTTAGAATTGGTATACAATTTTCTTTTCGGTTGAAATATAACATCGTAATGAAAAATTCTATGCGTATTTCTTGCAATGACGTATCCGACCTAGACTGGGTGTAAGTTAAACGCGCCTCATCAATGCCCATTTGTCCTTAAGCGGGTTCTTGTGTGCAAGTGGTGTCATTTGTCCCTTTGCTGCATGAAAGTTCAAAAATGCACTTGGTCCAGTCATTGGCTGGGTTTTGATCCGTCTCCACAGACGGAGCCTGGGTCACAGGGGCAGCTTTGTGGCAGGACTGTCACGCCTAGCCACTTGGCCACCGGCTCGCTTTACTCGGATACCTAAGGCATCCTCGTGAAGTAACAGATTCTGTGAAACATAAAGCCGACAGGTTTTACTAAAGTAAGATAGTGAAATTTTTACTCTTATGTAACAGTATGTGCGGGAAAGGGTTAAACGGTTTCATTCAACCGTAAGCGTGTTATTTTATCCATAAGCGTGTCCATTTATCCGTAAGCGTTTTCATTTATCCGTAAGCGTGTAATTTTACCTCAAGCATTTACTTTTATTTGACTGCTGTGTATACTGTATACATATCTCAATGGCTTGAGCAGGCTGATTTTGAGTGATCGTTTGTGGGAACGCAATAGATGATATTCGCAATGAACCGAACCAACTGATTACATTAATGTGTTTCCTAAGTATGATTAATACAAATCAGTGGTTTGTCTTTGTCGGTGTTATTAATGCATATTATTAGATGTTTCGCACATTTATTATTGGACACGAAAAAGGACAAGGTTGAAGTAAAATATGACGTAAGAATTCTTTCAATTTGCCGCCTAATCACCGGCTGATAAAGGAACCCAGAAATTAGGTTTGATTTTAGTTTCACTCATAAATTTTACACTGGCTTGCATCTTGGAAATAATTCCGTGACGATAAGGATAGTGATTAACTGTCTGCATTATCCCAAAAACTGAGTCGTTTTCGGGATTAAACAAATTTATTTTAGGCCATTTAAGCCAGTCTAATTCCAACTGTGAAGCTGGGAAGATTATTTTCACCTATTTTTCATTTCATGGCTGAAATTTAGTTGACCTTGACCACCTCAAATGTGTGTGAATGCGTCTAAAATTCTAGGGCTTGTTTTTTTACCGGGTCAAGGGTTAATTTTAATCAGAATAAACTGTTCGAAATTTAAACTAACAAATGCTATTCATAAAAACCTCCCGATTAAACTACTCAACTTGTACAGTTGAATGCATAATGGCAAGAGTACATAATAGCGTCTCACTCTATATGGAAGAAGAGTGAGACACTCTCCAGCCTGCCTGTGTTCTAGCATAGGCAGATGCGCTGGTCGTTTTCAGGCTACATGTTGACATTCTATGCAACATGTAATTGGCCAATCAGAAGCGAGCGTCTATTCTCTGATTGGCAGACGCCTGTGCACGTGCTCCAATCATAAAACGGGATAGGGATAAAGGTTAATAACTCATTATTTATTCGTAGTCTGCTTGTAAAAACATTAAAAAAGGTTTGCAAATACCTTTGGGATATTTTGGCAAACTGTCAGCGAAATTGATTGAGAAACTTTGGAGAAATTCAGAAAAGTTTATATCTCAATAGTTTCTCAATCAATTTCGCTGAAAGTTTGCCAAAATATCCCTAGAGGTATTTGCAAACCTTTTTAAATGTTTTTGCAAGCAGACTATGAATACATGATGAGTTATTAAGCTTTTATCCCTATCTTAATGCTTATCAACGCATCAGCGATTATATACTAAAGTGTGTTACGCAGGGAATCTACGCGCTGATTGGCCAGTCACATGTTGCATAGAATGTCAACATGTAGCCTGAAAACGACCAGCGCATCTGCCTGTGCTTAGAACACAGGCAGGCTGGAGAGTCACTCTTCTTCTATATAGAGTGAGAAGCTATTATGTACTCTTGATAATGGCAGTCTTAGCTCAGTCTTGCTAAACGCAGTCTAAGGGCAACATTCTAACCGATGTCATAGGTAACACGTGTAGAATTTTTCGTTACAATGTTCTATTTTACTGAAATAGAACGCCTCAGACTGGTTTTGACGTTAGACTGCCTTTATGCATTCCACCCGTAAAGGTTGAACCGGAAGAGTGTCACATATCCAAAATAGAATTTTGTCGGAAACGTACCTAAGCTACGCATTGAAATTAACCTTTTGTTTTGTTTCCAGTACAAACGCTTAAAAAAGTTCATTTCAACAATACCAGGTTTTTCACGAGTTTGCGCCATAGTTCTAATCACTTTTTTATTCCTACTGAATTTACTGAGAAAATTGCTGAAATTCACAAGCATCGAAAATGTAAGGTTTTTTATAATGATTAAAATCCTCTAAAAATGATAGCGGGTAAAAATTTTAAAAAGTGAAAGACATGTGTCGGAATTTTGACCTTTACATTACTGTGCCAAAAATTTGTGCTGGAAGTATCATTCATAGCCTGAATTCTGTCTGTGGGCGCAAAATTTACATAGAAATCTCAAACATCTCGAAAATGAAACTACGTACCATCTGGCTTTCAGTAGGAACCCCCCCTCCTTTCTAAGTCAAATTTTATGAAACCGGGCCCCAGCCAATCAGAAAAGACTCTGAAAGGTCCCGAGTCACGACCACAGAAACTGGTTGAGGCATTTTTCAAATCTCAAGGGGAATGACGATTCAAAACAAAAATTAGAATCTGGTTCCGGTTTTTATGGATCGGAATGGTGCCTTAGATTTCATAAATATTTATTCATTGGCTTTCGAACGGAAGTACAAAGAAAAATAAAAAACAACCAAAGTGACGCAAATTCCGAACCAAATGTTTTGCAATTAATTTTCAAGGTTTTATTTTTTAGCCGAAGCTTGATTTTCCAGTGCTTCTAGAACTTATCTTGGAACCCGGTGATTTTTTTATCCGTTTTTCAGGTTTTTGTAACCTAAGTAGTTAATTAATAATTCAAGTTAATGAATTATTATATTAATTTCATAAAAGTTATCATCTGCTTTAATTATTTAGTTATATTACTAATTAATTGCTCACTATAAGATAGGCGCACATGTAAACCACAGTGTAGTGTAACTTAACATGTTAATTATTATCAACTTTCATGAAATTTCTTTTTTTCTAATTTTCTTCGCAGCAGGAGCTATTTCAGCACTAATCATCTGACGAAATCTCAAAAGCAGTTTTTCGGCCAGACAAATAAAACCTAAGCGAGACTGTATTAAGCCTCCACAAACAATAAATTGTTTTTGGAAAATAAATTGTTTACCGCTACCCGTTCTTGTTCCGCTACTCTGTTCTAAATTGTTCCGCTATGGTGTCTTTCATTGACTTTACGAAAAGAATTTTTCCAAAGTCCAATCTTTGGCTGGGATTTGATCGGTCACCACAGACGGAGCCTGTTTCACTAGGACAACTTTGTGGGAGGACTGTCACGCCTAACCAATCGGCCACCGGCTTGCTTCACTCGGATACCTAAGGCACCCTCGGGAAGTAACTGATTTTGTGAAACATCAGGCCGACAGGTTTCATTAGAGTAAAATAGTGCAATTCTGAAGGCTTATTAGGCACAATAGGCACAAATTACAAAGGAATAAGACACAAGAACAAAGAAATAAGAAATTTATATAAGCAATAAGAAATACTAAGAAAAATAAGTCAAAACAAGAAATCAATCAAGTCAAAAATAAGAAATAACACAAAAAAAGCAAGGCCACAAGAAAATTTCTAGTTTTTCATGTTTTTTTACGGCAATGCCAATACCTATTTAAGATCTCACTTCTCATTTTTCTTGTTATCTATTTTGTTGTGGGTACTGCTTTCATGACAACTTGCTACATATGTTATGTTGATAGATTAGTCTTTGTTGTGACTTTACCATATTGTGTAGCAAGTAGTTATTACCATTATTTTCGTCACTATTTTCGGTATATATTTGTTCCTGTTGTGCCACAGCACAACAGGTCTTTAATTTTGATTTTGGACAATAACACTGAGCTTGCGTGACATTTTTTGTCAGTGCGTTTGTGTAGCGTACGATTTAGTCCAACAGTGCGGGCGTCACATGTGTTTTGCAGCATTTTCTACCTTTCGTTAAGATCGTTCAGTGTTAATTTTCAAGGGGTGGCGAAAACGCAGACTAGCTGTGAAATGCCAATCGAAATCATGAAATGCAAACAAGCAAAAGTTTACTGCAAAAGTAAGCCAGCGAGTGAGCAGGGTGAACTTTTGACAACATTAGACCTGTTGCGCAGTAAAATCTAACCGCAAACAAAAGTAACTTTTAACAATTCACATATGTAAGTAGTAGGTATTGTTTTACATAATATTTTACAAGCAGTAAGATCTGAAGAAGAAACTAACAAATAGGTATATCATAGCGGTTTTCTGTTTGGACATTTGTATAACTAAGATCATCGATAGTCATGGCCGGTTGGCTCAGATGGTAGTGCGTTAGCAGTTACTGAGCATCTGATTTTAAGTCAGAAGTTTGGGGGTTCGAAACCCCACCGGTTCCCAGCTTTTGCATTCTGAGTATTTACAGTTGCTGTTCTTCAATTTGCGTCTTTTCCTTAGCCAACATTGAGCCTACACTGCCTTTCTAGCGTGTAACGTAGGAAATTACACAGGTTCTAGTGTCAGGGCAGGTTTTCTAGTGTTATTTAACACTGGAAATTTGACGTACCCAAAATTAAAGATAAGTTTCCCTTTGCACAGATTCTGCAAATTCTATACAAACCAAGTATAAAGTACCTGTTGCGCTGTGGCGCAACAGGAAAAAAAACATCAGGGACAGAATCGTACCCTCGGCCTCTAGATTTGAAATCAAACGCTCTACCATCTTAGCCAACGGGGTTCCACAGTTGGATAGTCATGGAGTCTAATTATTGGTATCAGATGGATTTTTTCTCGCAGTTAGTCTCGGATTGTATGATCAGCAATCACTACCCATCAATTGTGGAATTAGAACGAGAACAGAAATTTAGAAAACTATTGCAAATTGCAAAAAACTATCAATTGAGCACATGATTTCATGCAAATACATAGACTCGAAGATTATATCCAATATCCATGGCTAGTCGTGGCTGAAATAGCTCTGTTGTGAGAGCGTCAGACTTAATATCTGAAGGTCCGTGGTTCAGTCCCGGGTTTCGGTAGCGTTTATATTTTTGAATTACTGTATTTATTGTAAGTTGCCGTTTTTAATTTGTTTCGCCGTTTGCCGTTTGTAATTTTTAATTTGTTTAATTATATTGGCGCTTTCTCTAGTAATTTGTTGAACTATAAATAAATAAAAATAAACTTAATACCGCTGCACAACAGGTTTTAACTGACCTCTGATCAGTTTACTTAAAAGTTCATGTTTGATGCTTACTGAAGATTTTGCCATAGATTGGGCTTGTTTTTATTATTATCCTGTATTTTGTCAATACTCATTGTTTGTGTATTAGCTGCATATATATATATCTTATTTTAAAAGTTTACATTTTTATTCCGCCCAGAGGCGGAATATTTGTGAAAGGTTCGTAGCACCAAGAGTACACACTTGGTGCTACGAGCCACCAGAGGGCCTATGCTTACCATAGGCCTAATATAAGGCAGTCTTTTTTTTCTGCCAATGGGGGCATAAAAGTAAGAAACTAAGCTGAAATTAAAACAAAATATGTACGATAATAGCTACGACATGTGTTTATATTAAACTTGGCATTAAACTTAATATTTTTAGGTACGTAACTATTTTCTGAGGCTGATTTTAATTTTCACGTCAGAGCCCCCCTTGGCTGTCTGGGTCTTGATGAACAGCCGTCGAATAGGCCAGCCAATTGAGTATGTATGCAAATTAGTTTTAAACTTTAAGCCAATCAGGAATCCTGCAGTCTACGTACTTGCTAAGTTCGCCAATCAATGTGTAATGGGTGGAGCGTGTCATATTAAGTTATGCAAATTAGTTTCACTGGTGGGGTCAGTCAGTAGTAGTCGCAATTGGGTGCCGTGAGTCGTGCGTGGCCGGCGGCAGAAGAAGAGGCCGCAGCGGAAGGAAAAGCTTGGCAACTATGTAGGGCAGGTTTTGTTGATAACCGGTATAAATCGATGGATTCGAAGTTACATAGAGCCCTTGTGTCTCGCTGTCAACTCAGAAGCTAGCCAATGAGTTTGCCCCAAAAAGGGCGTTCCCAATCCCAACGCCCTTTTTGGGGCAAACGACTGGTTTTAGTATTCTAGAAAATCAAGCTAATACCAAGTTCCTATGTACCGTACCTACTGTCTACTTTATTCAAATTGCTGACAGCTTGAAACAGAAACATCAAGAAAATTCGGGCTTCAGTTTTGGATTCTTAGTTTTTAGTTGAAGCTTTATGCTGTTTTGACACTAACCGTATTTCTGACTTGGCGAAATAAAGTTAGTTTCGGCTCAAAACAACTCCGAGAAAGAATGCCTGCGTCTGATACCAATAATTAGGTTCAGTGACTATCCAACTGTGGAACCCATTTGGCTAAGATGGTAGAGTTGGGCGTTTAATTTCAAATCTAGAGGCCGAGGGTACTATTCTGTCCCTGATGTTTTTTTTCCTGTTGCGCCACAGCGCAACAGGTACTTTATACTTGGTTTGTATAGATTTTGCAGAATCTATGCAAAGGGAAACTTATCTTTAATTTTGGGTACGTCAAATTTCCAGTGTTAAATAACACTAGAAAACCTGCCCTGACGCCTAAAACCTGTGTAATTTCCTACGTTACACGCTCAAAAGGCAGTGTAGGCTCAATGTTGGCTAAGGAGAAAGAGCGCAAATTGAAGAACAGCAACTGTAAATAGTCAGGATGCAGAAGCTGGGAACCATCGCTTCGAACCCCCGAACTTCT
>JASANF010000046.1:0-20077 GCA_030248245.1 Trissonchulus sp. WLG1_4
CCATTTGGGTACTTGGAGGGCCCATTTGGGTACCTGGGTCCCGTTTGGGTACCTGGGTCCCGTTTGGGTACCTGGAGGGCCCATTTGGGTACCTGCAGGGCCCGTTTGGGTACCAGGTACCCATTTGGGACCGGGTCCCGTTTGGGACCCTTTTTGGCCGTTATTGTGCAACGCATCTACCGCGCTGCCAAGCTGGCCGATGGGAAGAGTGTCATACTCTTCCCATTATGTACTCTTGGTTGCAGGTAAAGTTTGAGCCGTGGGTCAACCCACGGGTACCCACTTCAGGCTAGTCTGGTGGGCCGCAAAATTTTTTACGACCAGCGAAACTTGAAAAAGTAGGCCGGTTCCTTCCCCGGTGTCTACCTTTCAGGTTTAAATGAATTAGTTCTCTATTTCATACTTACCGTAAGCTGCTAATTGCTATACCTACTTCCAAGAGTACATAATAGGAAGAGTATGACACTCTTCCTATTATGCCTACGGGCGTGCGTCCAATGCGCAGCGCGAAATAGCCAGTTTATGTACGGTTTTGAGGGGGGGGGGGAACCCCCATTTCAAGACACTGACAAGGACTTTTGTTGATGTGCTGAAATGAGGGGGGGTACCCCCCCTCAATTGAAGACGGGGTACTGAACTGAGGGGGGGGGGGGGAGCGCAAAGACTTTGTCAGTGTCTTGAAATGAGGGGGGGGGGTACCCCCCCCACAACTGAAGACGGGGTACTGAATTGAGGGGGGGTACCCCCCCCTCAGTTGAGCACGGGGTATCGAACTGAGTAGGGGGTACCCCCCCCCCCCTCAGTTGAGTACGGGGTCTTCAGTTGAGGGTGGGGGTACCCCCCCTCAAAACCGTACATAAACGGGCTATTTCGCGCTGCGCATTGGACGCACGCCCGTAGGCATAATAGGAAGAGTGTCATACTCTTCCTATTATGTACTCTTGCTACTTCGTATCTTACTCTACTTTATAACTAGCTTATTCTAACTTAATCTAAATACGTAGTACGTACAAAAAAGTGCTGCAGGATGTTAAGCATCCCGCTGCACGAGCCATTTGGCTCAAAAGTGACACTTTGATCTGAGCTGAGCAATTCAGCTCTAAGAACAAGAAGCGATAAACAGTGTTTTCTAATGGCTCTTATATACTGCTGGTGAAACATCCCGGTGCCGATTTTGAAAAAGTACATTGTTACAGCAGTGTACATCGATTATTGATTTTTCTACATATACGCAGACAAAAATCAGCAGGCAGCTCCCAAGCTGAAAATACACGTAAAACATGCTGGCTATGCAGCCTGCTCAGTAGCGTTAAACGCTATGAGCAGTTAATTTCAAAACAATAGTTCCTTCTTTAGAAGGAACAAAAATTACCACTTCAACATCTAAAAATCGCCAGTAGGCCACAACGGGTTGCCGACCAGTAAGGGACCCTCTATTCTAGGCAGAGGACCCTCTATTCTAGGCAGAGGACACTCTATTCTAGGCAGACGACCCTCTATTCTAGGTGGATGACCCTCTATTCTAAGCAAAGGACCCTCTATTCTAGGTAGAAGGCCCTCTATTTTAAGCAGAAAACCCTCTCAAGGCAGAGAACCTAGTGTTCAACTCAGAAAATCATCCATTCTCGGTAAAAGACCCTCTAGTCTAGGCGGAAGACCCTCTATTGTAGGCGGGAGACCCTCATTATAGGCAGATGACCCTCCATTCTAGGCAGAGGACCCTCTATTCTAAGCAGAGGACCCTCCATTATAGACAAAAGATAGTCTATTTTCGGTAAAAAACCTGATACATATTTATGTTCAGGGACCCAAATTACCCAGAAAAACCCCAAAATTTCAATTTCGAAAATTTGAACCCTTAGAAGGGGGGTATCCTGAGTGGGTCCTAGGGGGTCCAGGAAGGTCCTAGGCAAAAACGAACCTTGGATTTGTGTTCAGGGGCTCAAATTACCCTTAAAAACATAAAAATCTCAATTTCGAAAATTTGACCTCTAACGGCCCCCTAGGGGGGGGGTACCCTAAGGGAGTCATAGGAGGGTCCACGAAGGTTCTACGCAAAAAAGGACCTCCGATTCGTGTTCAAGGGCTCAAATTACCCCTACAGACATCAAAATCTCAATTTCGAAAATTTGACCGCTGAAGCCCCCTACGAGGGGGGTACCCTGAGGGGGGTTATAGAGGGACCCAGGAAGCTCCTAGACAAAAATGGACCTCAGATTCGTGTTCAGGGGCTCAAATTAGCCCCAAAAACACCAAAATCCCAATTTCGAAAATTTGACCCCTGGGCACCCCCTAGGGGGGTACCTTGGGGGGGGTTCATAGGGGGGTCCAGGGGGGTCCTGGGTAAAAAATAACCCCAGATTCGTGTTCAGGGGCCCAAACTACCCCTAGAGACGAGGTTTTGTCCAAATCCCTGACAAAAAATTTTTCAAGTTCACAAGGGTCCCCCCTTGTGTACCATCATTTTCGGGGGTCACGTGACCCGGCCCCCCGTGGGGTCAGGGGGTCACCAAGGTGGGGGGCACAACTACTCACAGGGGGGGTTCCCCCACCAAAGTTTGGGACCAATCCCCCCAGTAACTTCAGAGAAAAACGAGTAACAAACTTTTGCTAACAGGAAAAAAAACAAAAAAAAAACAAAAAAAATCGCCAGTAGGCCACAACGGGTTGCCGACCGGTAAGGGACCCTCTATTCTAGGCAGAAGACCCTCTATTCTACGCAGAGGACACTCTATTCTAGGCAGACGACCCTCTATTCTAGGTAGAGGACCCTCTATTCTAAGCAGAGGACCCTCTATTCTAGGTAGAGGACCCTCTATTTCTAGCAGAAAACCCTCTAAAGGCAGAGAACCTAGTGTTCGAAGCAGAAAATCATCCATTGTCGTAAAGAACCCTGTAGTCTAAGCGGAAGACCCTCTATTCTAGGCGGAGAACCCTCTATTCTAGTCAGAGGACCCTCTATTCTAGTCAGAGGACTCTCCATTCTAGGCAGAGGACCGTCCATTATAGGCAAAAGATCGTGTATTTTCAGTAAAAAAACCTGATATTTATGTTCAGGGACCCAAATTACCCACAAAAACCCCAAAATTTCAATTTTGAAAATTTGAACCCTTAGAAGGGGGTACCCTGAGGGGATCATAGGGGTACCCAGGAAGCTCCTAGACAAAAATTGACTCCAGATTCGTGTTCAGGGCTCCAAATTACCCCTAAAAACACCAAAATCTCAAATTCGAAAATTTGACCCCAGAGGACCCCCTAGGGGGGGGTACCCTAAGGGGGTCATGAGGGGGTCCAGGGGGGTCCTGGGTAAAAAATAACCACAGATTCGTGTTCAGGGGCCCAAATTACCCCTAAAAACACCAAAATCTCAAATTCGAAAATTTGACCCCCGAGGACCCCTAGGGGGGGTACCCTAAGGGGGTCATAGGGGGGTCCAGGGGGGTCCTAGGTAAAAAATAACCCCAGATTCGTGTTCAGGGGCCCAAATTACCCCTAAAAACACCAAAATCTCAAATTCGAAAATTTGACCCCCGAGGACCCCCTAGGGGGGGTACCCTAAGGGGGTCATAGGGGGGTCCAGGGGGGTCCTAGGTAAAAAATAACCCTAGATTCGTATTCAGGGGCCCAAATTACCCCTGGAGACAAGTTTTTGTCCAAATCCCTGACAAAAATTTTTTCAAGTTCACAAGGGTCCCCCCTTGTGTTCCATCGTTTTCGGGGGTCACGTGACCCGGCCCCCCGTGGGGTCAGGGGGTCACCAAGGTGGGGGGCACAACTACTCATAGGGGGGGTCCCCCCACCAAAGTTTGGGACCAATCCCCCCAGTAACTTCAGAGAAAAACGAGTAACAAACTTTTGCTAACAGGAAAAAAAACAACAACAAAAAAAACAACAACAGGATTATGAATACAATGGGTTGCACCCCTGCTTCGCGGGGGGTCGGCAACCCAACAAAAACAACATCAGGAATATGAATACAATGGGTTGCACCCCTGCTTCGCGGGGGTCGGCAACCCAATAATTCCACAGGAATACATAATGGTCTGCGTAATGTAATAGTGCCATTTGATTGAAGTATATAAATGTGAACTACGCATAGATATATACAGTGTGGAAATTAGACTGGACTGGAGCATCAGGCTAAAAACAATCAGTCTGGCATCTTGAAATGGTGGGTCAAAGTGGGTCGCGGGTCGACTTGTACGGCGTGGTTCGGGTTGTGTGCTCCCCGCCAGTGTCAAGTCGCGGGTTGGGTTAAGTCGCGGGTCACTAATTTTGACCCGCGTCCACTCCTGTGTAAAAGAGATTGTGATTGCTTTCGTGATTTTCCGGTGGAAGGGACATACGGCTGTGCGTATAAATCGATCCTCATTCAAAGTTTAGCTTTAACTGATTTCTACCTTTAAGGAATGACAAGATTTTTTATCTACCGTTAATGTTTTCAATTTAAAACTTGTTCATAAAATTTCCAATGTAGGCTACTTATGTAGTTTGAGCTGAGAAAGCTAAAACTGTCTAGAAATTTATTTCGATGGCTGTTAAAGCTACGTATACAACCTTTCGCCAAGCAGCTTTTACGTAACTAAGTTGGTTTATTCCTACTTAATATGTACACCAACACATATATACATTCAAATAGTTCTTTCACATTATTTCACAAGTCGTTGTGTATAATCGGGATGGTCGCCGTTTTTTAATAAGCATAGATGGCAGCCAGACGTCGGTAATACGTCTGGAACGGCGTGAGCTGGTTTAGCTCAGAAACTTGTAAATCAGTTGTTCGTATTTGCTTAGTGGTGGGTCGGACGGTCTAGTGTTTTATGTGATTTGAACTTTAAAGGGCCTAAGTCACTTCAGAACGTAGTAGGTACATTCACTTGCGTATTTAGGTTAGGATTGGTAGTGCAGTTCACCGTAGGAGTAGGTAAGTCACTTCAGTATATCTCACTTTTGTGAAAGCCTTGGAGATGTTTCAAAAGTCTTGATGGTTCAATAGTCACTTAAGGTAGTACTTGCGTTTTGGAGGTTTTTGCCATGTCTATGTAAACGTTGCGCCCGCAGAACTCAAGTTACAATTGAGGTCTGAGCACGAATTTTTGGCACAGTATTGTAAAGGTCAAAATCCCCAGGCATGTCTCTCAATTTTTCGAAATTTCACCTGTGGACATTTTTAGAGGGCTTTAATTATAAGAAAATACATATGTTACATTTTCGGTGCGTTTGCTTTTAGGTTATTTTTTCAGTAAATTGACTAGTTATTAAAAAAGTGTGGGAGATGTCTGGAAATTTTAAACATGTCGAAAACCTTACCAACTTTCAACCCCAACCGGTAATTGTATGATTCAGAGCTGTGGCGCAAACTTTTTGTAAAAAATCCTAATATTTTGGAAAGGTCCTTTCTTTAGCCGCTTGTACTGGAAACAAATTCAAAGGCAGAGTAGGTTTTAATGCCTGGCATACATTTTAGGTAAGATATTGTTCTACTTAATGCAAAAGACCGCTTGTGATTTGAATTTGTAAACCCTGAGCTGTAGCTTTCCAAAAAAACACCATAAAAACGTAATTACCCCCTTAATCTTGTTAAGAAGACTTTTCCCCAAATCTGTTGGTTGGGCTGTTTAGCAAATCACGTGATGTTAAAGACATTTCACTTTCTGTATACTTTAATACTTTGAATATAGTTAATCCGCGTTTGTGTCCTTGTATTTATATTTATGTGAATTATTACCACAGAGCGTTGTAGTTATCCATTTTTTTATTTGATTGCGTATTCCTTATTTTACCTTAATACGTGCTATTTTATTACATTGTCAGTTATTTTTCAGATAATTAATGTATATGCTACTTTACTCGATATTTCTACAAGTTATATTGGCCTTTCAAGTGTTGGCATTGAGGCCGAACTTTTTGATTCTCATTGCAGATGATCTTGGTTATGGGGATCTGGCGTGCTACGGTAACCCGAGCCAAGAATTTGGTCCCATAGACAGACTGGCCAACTCTGGTGTCCGATTTACTCAATTTTACAGCGGTGATTCGCTCTGCAGTCCAGCCCGAGCTGCGCTATTGACCGGTCGTTTACCGGTTCGAATCGGGGCTGTGGGAGGGAAACGGGTTTTTGTTCCCGAAGATACCGGTGGTTTACCGGCTTCGGAGTTCACCATACCCGAGTTGCTGAAAAGCGGTTCCGCAAAGTATCGAACCGGTATGGTAGGAAAGTGGCACTTGGGTATAAATGCTTACAACAGTACTGACGGAACGCATTTACCGAGCCGGCACGGTTTCGATTTCGTTGGCACAAATTTACCGATGTCGAATGTTTGGAATTGTGATGAAACCGGTAGATTCCAACCGGAACCGGATACAGAGTGGTGCTTTTTATATCATGGTGATAAACTGATTCAGCAGCCTTTTAATCACGAAAATTTAACATATCAATTGTTGCAGGATTTTTCATTTTTCTTGCAAACTCAGCCTAGAGATGATCCATTTTTCTTTTACTTTTCCTTTCCTCAGGTGCATACTGATCTCAACGGTGCTAAAGAATTCAGGTCAACAAGTAAACGAGGTAGGGCTTAGCTAACGTTTACTTTTTTAAAATCATTGTCTTGCTTTGCTTTTGGCTGTCATTGAAAGTACATATGCACCTGTATGCTTAAAAACCTTGGTCACCGAGAGATTTTAAAATAGTGCAGTTGAGCAGCATAATTTTTAACTATGCTGGTTCAATTGAGACTCCTCTAAGAGAGGCTACCTAAAGTCTGGCAAAAAATAGATGCGCCACTTACTTATTGTAGTGGCATGACTTCTGGGACTATGTACTTGCTGTACTTTTGATAATCCAAATCTATTCTTTTCGTAACGAAATCACATGTTGCATTTTCTCATATGGTGCAACTATTTTTTCTCAGACTTTAGGTAAAATAAAAGATTGTCGAATCCCGTTAGATTTCACGTTTGATGCACCCCTACATAATTTGCCTCCATAGCAAATGTAAACATAATTCAATCTCGAAGATTCGTTCTGAGAACTGAGTAGTAGGTAATATACTCATACCAAGAGTACAATACAGATCTAGCGCAGATCGCTTATGGTCGACTGGGCTGGAACTTGGCGTAGTACAAGTCCACATGCTTGTGTGAAGTAAGATAGGCCCCCTAGAGTACTTAAAGGGGGTTTACGACAGCTCATCGTCAGCCCAGTAGCTCAAGTGTTTAGAGCGCCGGTCTACTGATCCAGAGATGGGTAGTTCGAATCCCCCCTGGGTCATTCTGATGATGATGTTGTTTTTCTTTCGGTAGAATCCCCCCTTCCTTTCTTGACACATGCACAAATATGTTTGATTTGATTGTTTGATATGCTATTAAAACCCAAAATTGAAGCCACAATCTGGCAGGTTTTTGACTCCACCAAATGTCATTGATTTTCTGTTTGGCATCACTGCTACTGCTCACGCCATAAGAGAAAATAAAAAATGAAATGAAAATGCGATTTTGTGTCCTGATTGAAAAACTGATATTATCTAATAGATAATATCAGTTTTTCAATCAGAAAACAAAATCGCATAGATAATATCTATGATTTATTTGCAGGCATGTTTGGTGACTACCTCAACGAAATGTCCTGGGCAGTGGGTGAAATAATGAAATTACTTCATGTCAATCATTATGCGGAAAATACCTTGGTTTTATTCTTGTCCGACCATGGCCCACATCTGGAAATATGCGAGGCTGGAGGATCATCAGCCGGCTTAAAAGGTAAAGCGTTATCTACCAGAAAGTACTCATACTGTTATTTTATAACAAATGATATTAATATTAAACGTAGCTACCTAACTTAAAATACTTTTAATATGAATAAGAAATGGAAGATATTTAGTATAAGCGAGCACAATCAGTGAAGTTCACAGGTGTTTAACTTGAATCCAGTCTCAGTCGAACGCGGAACACATGATTCTGTGAATACCTACGCTTAGAAATTCTTCAATTTCATTAGATAACAACAGTTGAACACTTTCTGTAAATCTCGGGCAATGAGGTCAGGATTTATCTAGGTTTTAGCGTCGGCTATCAAGCAAGAGTGTCGGATTAATTTTTTTAATCCGCGTCAGTTTGAATCAGGTTACTTACAGCGTGACTAAAAATTTTCAAAAATTTGTCTGAAAATCGGTGAAACTTTTACTAAAGTTTTTATAGCTATTTTCAGAATTTTACTATTTTAGGAGGCAAAGCTACGTCATTCGAGGGCGGATTTCGAATTCCAGTGATTGCATCTTGGCCAGAAAAAATACCTACTGGGTTTGTTTCTGACACTGTTCTCACGGCAATGGATATTTTACCAACATTTTTATCCCTGGCCAATATTTCTTTGCCAACTGATAGACATTTTGACGGAATATCAGCAGTGTCACAATTATTGGGAAAATCGACGGAATCGCCTGATTCAAATCGATGCGTTTTCTTCTACTGTAATCGGCATTTGATGGCTGTGCGTTACAGACAGTTTAAGGCGCACTTTTTTACAGTTCCCGTTGTGTCTGAAAACCAAACGGAACTGAACTGTCCTAATGGATGGCCCATTGAGGATTTATATATCTCTCAAACCTGTCCTGATGAAGATTTGACGCCCCATAATCCTCCGTTGGTGTATAATTTAGGTGAGGATTTTGGAGAAAATTATCCCCTGTCCAAACCACCACAAGACATTTTGGATGCTTTTAATGAGTGCGTCAGAAGGCATAAGAATTCGCTAATTCCTGTGCCGAATTTAATGGGGCATTTCAACCCCGCAGTTATTCCGTGTTGTAATCCGCCGACTTGTACTTGTAATTTTGCGAATGATACTGCTTACAGGGACTACAAAAGAAATGACAGTTGCTCATCGTTAAAACGGCCACCGTTTTTTTGACAATTACGCTCTAATTTTATTTTTTCTGTGCCTAATATTTAATTTTTTTCTGTATTCAGATGTAAAACTCAATTTGACATCAATTTATATTATGATCAGTGTATTGAACTGTCGTTGCTTATTATTTCTCTGTATTGTAAATTTCGTTGTGTGCTGTTCTTTGTAATAAGTTGAACTAAACTATTTTGTATTCCGCCTAGAGGCGGAATATTTGTAATAGTTTCGTAGCACCAAGAGTACATGCTTGGTGCTACGAGCCACCACAGGGCCTATGCTTACCATAGGCCTAGTATATGGCAGTCTTTTTTTCTGCCAATGGGGGCCAATAAGAACAACAACGTGTTTATTCTGCACAAAAGTTTTGAATTTGTGTTTAAATACTTAGGTACTCAAGTTAAACTTATTTTTTTCTGAAATACGTAAAAATTTCTATTGTTTTTCGGATTTTTTTCTCATTGGCTTCGCACCCCCCTGCAGTTTTTTCTGTCTGGCTTTTGACTGACATACATTAAATTGGCTGACCAATATGGCTTGGTATGCAAATTAGTACAACAAGGTAGCCAATCAATTTTTTGTTAAAGTTACGTCTAAGACAAAAGATCCAGTCGGATTTAAGAGGCGGCGCTTCAACAAAGTAATATGCAAATTAGGTTGGAAATTCCTGTTTACTGGTCAGAACAACAATTCAGCGGCGGTGATTACTACTCGGTGGAAAAAGTGAAGCGGTGGCAGACGGACGGTGAAGGCCGTTTTGTAACTTTGAAGGTTGCCGCTGGCGTGTTTTTGAGTTATTGATTCGAGTAAACGCCGAAAAATCTGTATTGTGTTCAAAGTGCCCTTTTGGATTATGGGAACCTACCTAATCTATGGCATTGACTATGAACAGTAATTTCTAGTGATAGGTACATGCACAGTTAGCCATCAGGCCTGATTTTGATATGGTGATCAAACTAGTTTCACATATTACCTATGTTGTTTGCAAATTATTTCACCAGCAGATGTCGCCTTGACTTTTGACAAGTTAAAATGATAAGTCACTGAAAGGTTCAGCAAAGTGCGGAAAATAGCATAGTTAAACTACCGAATTCGAATACAGAAAAATAGTGATGAAATGCGAAAATCTGTTGGTTGTGCAGTGATGTTGTGCAATGTGTACTGCTCGATACATATGTATGTGTTACCCATTGCGCGCTAGTTGCCGCGCAGCGCAATATTTTTACGCCAGTTCATTTTATATAACGGAACTGTACGTATCTGTGCTCAGAATTGCGTATGCTACAGAATTTACCAAGCCCGACGTACGCAACTGAACCAATTTCCTGTGAAATACATGGTGCTAGAAGCAGAGCAGAAACAGCAATAGTATATACCTACAATAGCACATACCTACAGTACATATCACCGTCTATGCTGTATGCAACCGTATATATTTACAAAAGTGATTTTTTTGCAACTTAAACACCTCATGTATGCAAATTTCACTTGCTTACTGGCCTACTGGCTTCTTAGCCTAATCATATTGACTTTTGTTTTGTATAGGTATTTTCGCCACTATGCCGGAATTTGCCCCTTTTAGGGGCCCACTTGTTCTATTGTTTCGAAGTTTGTACTCAGAACGTATGTACTTATGTATTTCTTCTATGTTCCATATTAAACTGTAGATTTACTTTTTGTGCTTTACACTGGTGATAAAGGATTTATAGTGCCCTTTGTTCACAAGCACATTTGTTGTTAATCATTTCTAGGTGACATGACAATAGTAGTAAAACTAGGTAATAGCAAAAATGTGTTAATAAATGCTTTTTACTGTTACAGAAAACAAGATATGTATATATTTTTCTAGTGGTTTTTATATATTAGACTATAAATTTATATCAGGTGACATTATTATAGTAACAGATGAACAGTTAACAAGCAACAGAAAAAGTGACGTTCTCAATGCATTAATAGCTTTCAAGCAATCTTCGAAGGAAAGATCTGGAGCTAACTCGCGTAGAAAGTGAGAGAAACGGATTGAAAGAGCTTCCGGGTCTGGATTGGTCGATTTCAGATCGATTATCGGAAATTTTCTTCGCCTTCGATTTACGAGTGAAACATTTTTTTCGACGAACGCATCGACCGTGGTCGTTTCGGACCCGATTGCCTCGACAAAAACAGTCAGGTCGACATTGTTGGATGCAGACTACAGTTGAGCCGGTCCTCACACTGTCACAAGTTTCGTCACAGGTTCCGCAAGTTTTGAATACTTCATTTTTACGACACTCTTTGACAGGCGCTGGTTGATTGAAGTTGAAGCCGAAGAAATCTGAAGCAAAAATTTGAGGGCCAAAGGAGTTTTTTTGCGAGTTAGGTTAAGCTCAGCGGAGCTGTTAAAATTTCAATCCATTTTACAAAAATATCAATGCCGTTGAGTTGCTGTTGAAATTTTTTTAACGGGGCCGTTAAAAATTTCTCACGTAGGCTTTATACCATCTATTTATATTTCAACAGCTCCGTTTTCTAATGCAAATGCCAAATACCTACATTTTAGAATAAAACACCTACCTATACTAACAGCTTGCTAATAAAATTGGGCCATAGGTAAGTCAGTCAGTACACTATTTATAAATGTATTACACAGGTTTGAAAATTACCTGGCAAGCACCGGTAATCAGGGCAAAATCGTTGGTAAGTTGGACACGGGCCTTCAGAAACGCATAGAAAGTGAGGTCTGCAAGGATTCGGGTTGCAGGGATCTCGGGGTGCCACATCTGGAAAAGTTTTGCATTTTGGAGCAGCTAAATCAGGCGTTGACTCGCCACAATGTGCCCTCACTTCATGGCCTGCGTCACTCATTAACGAGGTCCAGTATTTTGTAAAAAAATTTAAGCTAAATTCGTTACTAACCTTTGTAATCAAAAAAAGTACAAAGCTTCGTCGTAAAAAACCAACAGTTATCCTAACAAGACGAAACAGCAACCATAATGACAATGCTGGTCCACGAAGACAGAACGTTGTTACCATAAAGGACAAAACTTTTGCCTAAGAAATAAACGTTTATAAAAAAAGACGAACGTTACGTTATATGCGTCTTAAAAACAAAGCTTTGCCAACAAAAACTAAAAGAAAAAAACTAAGAGAAATGTTCGTCCAAGATGACAAAGCTGTGTTACATTGAGCTTGTTTGTCCATTCAATTTTATGTAAGCAAAGTTGAGCTTCAGGGAGCTTTTATGAGGGGCACTATGAATGTATGCTACTGTTTAATATTTGCTGCACTTTTCCTGCAGGAGTGTAGAACCTGTACCTTCACAAATGTATGGGAAGCATGGCTCATGGCGACACTTTGTACGTGGTTTGCAAATCTGACCATGCTCGCACGGATTCGGATAGCACGGGTCTGCATTATTCGGTTCTGAAACAGAAGGCAAACTTTCAGATCTGGCGCGAAATCACCACTATTGTATTCAAACAATTAACATGGATCAAAGTGGGTGTGGAATAGAATAGAATAACTTGATATAATAGGTATTAATTTCGTTACCAAAATGAAAATCAATAATCAATAATTGTATGTTGTAGGTGCAGTTATTTATTTAAAATTAATTTTTGATATGTTTAGTTTATTCTGTTCTTTGTATTTTTTATATATATATATATATATATATATATATATATATATATATATATATATATATATATATATATATATATATATATATGATTTTGACATAAGATTATGATAAATGTCATATATCAACTATCAATCAAGTAAGTAGATTAGTTTGCAAGTAAATGGTTTGTCAAAGATAGCTCATTTTTATAAGGTGTTTAGTTTAAATGATTAACTAGTTTACTTTCTATTGGCATATTTGAGCCCATGTCCGAGTTACTTATTCTTATTTCAATTTTTTGTTTTTTAACGTCAATTAAACGACATGAGAAAATTTAATTACTTTCAATGCACCAGTGGCGACGGCAAACTCTGCCTTGACATTGACCCAGAATCGGAACACAATCTTCGTTATAGGCACATGGGTTCGGAAGGCAGGGGTCGACGACAGTTGGTCGGACCGCTGAAATGCAAACAATTTAAAACGTTCAGGTTTTCGTTCCTGCCGACGCCTACGAAATCTTGCATTTTTTACTTGACAGTTTACGATGAATTGCAATCGGTTTGGCTGATGATTAGCTTAAACCGCTTTAGCTCAGGCATACATTTCTTAAATCCGTTCATAAGTGCGCTGCAGCAATGAAGATTAGTGCAGTTGACACTTAAAATTTAGTTGCAGTTCCCGCTTAAAATTTAGCTGAAAATTCATTGAGCTAGAATTCAAATTCACTATTTCGCCTTAACCGGAGCTCACTGAGCTCAGCTCCAGCTTAGACTGTAGGTAATCCTATTTGGTACAGTACACCGTTAGTCTCAATGCTGCAGCTTACCATCATGCAACTGTATGAGAGTACACTCGCTGTCCGTAATACAGGGACCCCCAGCTTCCCGTCTGGTGTATCCATGGCGACAGACGCAACCCTCGTTGCAGGTTTTGTCACAAATCAGCACATTCTGGCCACATATCCACTGACAGTTGGCACAACCCAGTTGCTCGTTGGCACCACAGTGTAGTCGGGAATCTGAAAAATAATTGGTTGTTTTTAATTTTTATTAGTGGGATTCGCAGGAGGCTCACCGCTGAAGTAAATTTAGAGCATCTGATTTTTTAGTTAGGCTGTCGTAGGTGTTTTGGCATAGCCACTGTTACCGAATTACCTAAATCAAAAGTTGAAGATTCCCCGAGCGTACCAAGATGTGTTCACGTTGGGTTGTAGGTAACCTAAAGCATATCGATACAACCTACAGTGTACTATGAGGGAACATTTGGTCTGTTGCTTCGTATGACAATTCTGATGAGATGGCAGATACTTGAAGGAATCTGTTAGTCGTGCATGACATCTAGCAACGTTTGACAAGAATACCTACTGCAGTCGCAGCATAACACTTGTACTAATGATTAAACAGTACGTATGTCTTAATTATAGTCAAATATTGTACACTCAACAGCTAAGAGACACAACTACAAAAACACTAACTGAGAGAAAAGCTAGCAATTCGACGAAGTTCGGCTGAAACAGATGGCTCAAATGCGAAAGTAAACCCAGTGAAGAACGTCAGCTGAAAGTAAACTGATAAAGTATTTAGCAGAAATTGAAAAAACTAATAACAATAAAAGTACATGGTTGGTATACGCACAGTTTAACACGGGGGGGGTCTGGGGGGGTCCGGGACCCCCAGATTTTCGATATTGGTACAAGGGCAAGCAAAAGTAGAGCCACGGTACAAGGGCAAGCAGAATTTCTATAAAATTTGTTTTTAAATATGGACTTTTCTATCAAATTTACGCAATTTTTAACTAAATTTTGGTTAAAAATTTCAAAAATTATCAGTTTTTGCGCTAAGAGGTTTTTTGCCACATTTTTCAATTGATGGTAATTGGTAATTTTTCGATAACACACGGTCATTTTTTGTCTGACTTGGTACAAGGGTAGTCAAAATGTCGGTACATGACCCCCCAGATGGGACCCCCATGTTAATGTATGGGTATACGCATTACTTAATCATGTAAGCACTAAGCAGTAATAGTGTGGAGTGGACATATGTACATAATATCAAAGCAAACGGAAAAGGTTTCGGTTTGGTTTGGTCAAGCTTTGTTTTGGTTTCAGAGCGAGTCACATTAATAATTTGGCTAAGTTCAAGTAGAAACATGTCAGATGGTACTGATTCTGTACGAGAGTTACCAAGCTCTTTTTTGCATCAATTGTTCCAGATGTTCAAAATTTACAATATTTTCGAATCATGGATGTCAATAGAGTTCTCGAGAAAAATGTATATATAATGGTATCACGTCACGTTTAATTTAGCATGTTAGCATTTATTTTTTCCCCAACTCAAAGTTCATAAAAAAATCCTGTATAAAATAATATGACTTTAATGCCAATTCTTCATCCGCAGACACAAAATCCCAGACATAATACTAAAGAACGTTGTCACAAATTTCTCTCACCTGTAAAAATATCCCGAACGCTGCATGTCCTGTCATTGTGAGCTGACGTTACGCAAATGCAACAGTGGTTACTCATATGCTGACCACAAGTATTGATTGGCTCATTTGCATATTGACTGCAAACTTCCAACTTCTAAAGCACATACCCATTCACACACGTGCGTTGTGACGTGTGACTGCTTGTGTGCGTGTGTGTGTGTGTGACTGCATAAAAACTAGCTTTTAGGTATGTTTTTGTGTCGCTTACGTATAAACTCACGGTCACACTCTCAAGAAAAGTGTTTTGCGTCATAGTCGGTGTTCTGCAAGAACAATCCAAGTGGAATTTGGTAATTTTTGACACAATGATGTTCGTATAGCTTGTCACAACTATTGGCATAACTCACGAGTCATTGTTTACCTGCTCGCTGCATTTACCACCGAATTTACTGAACTGAAATTTTTCTATTGTTGAGTCCTAAAATAAGTATAAAGTTGACACAAATTAGTTCTGCTATCATGATAGTTATGCTCTCATGCTTTTCTATCCATAAATCAGTATTCATAATGCCATTACGGTAATTGGAGTGGCTCTTAGCAACAATAAATAGATTAATTAAATTTAGGCCATCCATGAGCCTTTTTAGAAAAGCATGACTGAACAAAACGTAAATCATTAAGTTAAAATCCTTCTTTGTAATTATTTTGTTTTGACGCATCACTACTTCTACAAAGACTTGCTGGTTCATTGGTAGGTCGGTTACTGGAATGTTCTAGTGATTCTTTTTCAATTTAAAAGGAGTTGCTAATTGCAACTTTTCCATTTAAAATGACCCAAACCTTCACGTTTAGTGGACTTGTGATTTTCCGGTTGCTGGTGCCTGGTGCTGGCTGGCATCACCAAGAATTCATATTAAAAAGAACAAGCCCAATCTGCGGCAAAATCTTCAGTAAGTATAAAGCATACACTTTCAAGTACATTGGCCAGAGGCCATCGTAAACCTGTTGGGTCAGTAACTCAGTAACCTAACCTAATTCAGTTTTAGTAAAAAGAGTATAATTTAGCAGCCACCAAAACTGCAAAATCTCAATGAAAAGGTACTAAATAGTGAAGTTTAATCACTGTATTTACTCTGCAGTCATTTTCATTTAAAAAATATCAATTTCAACTTGGTATGTTTTTGCGTCACTTTTGAAGCAGGCAACACTGTCAACACTGGCATACACTCGAATAGAAGTAATCAGTTTTACATTGATGTAAAAGCTTAATTTTTAGGAATCTGAGTGGTTGAGTGGTTAGTGTGTCAGGTTTGTAACCATGAGGTCACTGCTGCGATTCCTAGTGTATCAGTCCTTTTTCCTGTTGCGCCACAGCGCAACAGGTACTTTATACTTGGTTTGTATAGAATTTGCAGAATCTGTGCATAAAGAGGTTATTGTTATTTTGTGCAGGTAGGTCGGATTTCTAGTGTTATATAACACTGGAAGGCCTGCCCTAACACTGGAACCTGTGTAATTTCCTACGTTAACAATAGAAAGACAGGTAGGCTGCTCGATGTTGGCTAACGAGAAGACGCAAGTTGAAGAACAGCACCTGTAAATTGGCAGAATGCAAAAGTTGACAACCGGTGGGGTTTCGAACCCCCAAACTTCCGACTTGCAGTCAGATGCTCAATAAATGCTAACGCACTACCACCTGAGCCAACCGGTCTTGACTATTGAAGATCTTAGTTTCACAAATGTCAAAACAGAAAACCGAAATGATTACCTATTTGTTAGTTGCTTCTTGCTTACTGCTATTTTGTAAATTTTTATGTAAAACAGTGCGATTTACATGACGTGTCAATAGTAGAAAGACGGTACACGTATGCTGAGATTTTGGTTTAACTTACTCGTTTTCAAAGTCTTGTATCGTGTGTATCTCGGTGGTCTAGCGGTATGATTCTCGCTTTGGGTGCGAGAGGTCTCTGGTTCGACTCCCCAATCATCTTTGATTTTTATGTGTTTCTAAATCAAACTTTTGCGGCTATTTTCAATTTTAATAATAAACATGCTTGAATTTAGTTTAATTACTTTTTTCTGTGTGACGTGACCACTAAATTTTAATTTTAATTAAACACACTGCACATAATGACTCCTTCTGTTAAAAGTACTGCTCATTTTGCCCAAAGCTACGCCGCCTAGAAAGCAAAAATATGAGCTCAGAAAACTAAACTAAAGCAGAAAATCGACTGCAGTTTGGGACTTTCTGTACGGGGATGACTTGAAACTTGGCGTTTATTACAATTACCGACGTGAACTGGTCACTGCACAAGATTAGTTAAAACAATGTGACTAGTTCAGGCAGTGTCATATTCTTTCAATGATGCACTATTGGAATTATTAAAAGTTACTCTTGTTTGCGGTTAGATTTTACTGCGCAACAGGTCTAATGTTGTCAAACGTTCATCCTGCTAGTGCTCACTCACTGGATTACTTTTGCAGTAAGCTTCTGCTTGTTCCTGTTGTGCCACAGCACAACAGGTCTCTAATTTTGATTCTGGTATCTTAACACACTGCTAGCGTTAAAGGGCTTTATGTGCGGGGTGTGTTTTACACGTCTTCTACCGTACATTTGCATCTGTCACTACCAAATGCCTTGTATTTTCACTTGTCTTCTTACAATGTTCAAGCATGGTTGGCGAAGATGCAAAACAAGCCCAACCTGCGGCAAAACCTTCAGTAAGTACTAAGAATTATGTTCAAGTAAGCTGACCAGCAGGTCAGCTAAAACCTGTTGTGCAGCAGATAATTATCTTATTGTAAAATGTGTATGCAAAAGTTCAATGCGTTTTTATGCAATCTTACAATAAGTTGTTTATGCAAAAACTGGAAAGAGTTTCAATTATCTAACAACAAATTGTGTAGGAATTGGTTGTTTTGATGAGTGAGAAGTGTATTCATTCTTTCATGACCAAAAATGACTACAGTTCGCAGGAAACATAAGATGCGGCCAACAAAATTATCTGGTCAAATGTTTGTACTATCAGCAATGTGACACACGCGCACTATGTGACACACATGAACTAAACAAACGCACATTGACATTTTTCCAGCTTACAGTGTAACTTTTGCACTAGACAATGATGTGACGCTCGCGCAGTAGCTCTAATATGCAAAGCAAACTAACGCACAGACGTACATTGTACTACAAGCCCAGTGTATTCCGCCAGAAATCAAAATTAGAGACCTGTTGTGCTGTGGCACAACAGGAAAAAGGACTGATACACTAGGAATCGCAGCAGTGACCTCATGGTTACAAACCTGACACACTAACCACTCAACCACTCAGATTCAGTTGAGTGGTTAGTGTGTCAGGTTTGTAACCATGAGGTCACTGCTGCGATTCCTAGTGTATCAGTCCTTTTTCCTGTTGTGCCACAGCACAACAGGTCTCTAATTTTGATTTCTGGCGGAATACACTGGGCTTGTAGTGCAATGTACGTCTGTGCGTTAGTTTTCTTTGCATATTAGAGCTACTGCGCGAGCGTCACATCATTGTCTAGTGCAAAAGTTACACTGTAAGCTGGAAAAATGTCAATGTGCGTTTGTTTAGTTCATGTGTGTCACATAGTGCGCGTGTGTCACATTGCTGATAGTACAAACATTTGACCAGATAATTTTGTTGGCCGCATCTTATGTTTCCTGCGAACTGTAGTCATTTTTGGTCATGAAAGAATGAATACACTTCTCACTCATCAAAACAACCAATTCCTACACAATTTGTTGTTAGATAATTGAAACTCTTTCCAGTTTTTGCATAAACAACTTATTGTAAGATTGCATAAAAACGCATTGAACTTTTGCATACACATTTTACAATAAGATAATTATCTGCTGCACAACAGGTTTTAGCTGACCTGCTGGTCAGCTTACTTGAACATAATTCTTAATACTTACTGAAGGTTTTGCCGCAGGTTGGGCTTGTTTTGCATCTTCGCCAACCATGCTTGAACATTGTAAGAAGACAAGTGAAAATACAAGGCATTTGGTAGTGACAGATGCAAATGTACGGTAGAAGACGTGTAAAACACACCCCGCACATAAAGCCCTTTAACGCTAGCAGTGTGTTAAGATACCAGAATCAAAATTAAAGACCTGTTGGACTGTGGCCCAACAGGAAAAAAATGACACTCGTACTCGTACGTAGCTGGGCACTAGCGGACATGCATGCTACAATAATATCTCACCTAATCCCCACAAGAATACCTAATCTACCACAAGAATAAAAGCATAGGTCTCAACTATGGAAGGGATTCCCACCAGCCCAAATGTAACGGGACTACGGGACATCCAAAAATCTGGCTGTCACTCAAATTGTCGGTGGGACATCCTCCACATTATCAGATAGCCTGCAAATTGAAGCGGAAACACTCGTTTTTTCGTTAAACTCTCAAGTATGTCTTCACCCTACGTGCGGGAACCCTTCACATCTTACGGTATAACGTAAAACGTGGGGGTCCCTTATTCTGTGAGGAGAGGTAGAAGTAGGCCGGGCGTGTGCGGAGAAGTAGGTACTCATTGTTCCAATTTGACAAGTCGTTATTCAGAATCACCACATTCATTGTGATGGTTTAATTTAATTTTGCAGACATTTGCACAAAAGTTTTAACAGTTTTTGTACCAATCCATTATTTCACCTGTTCAGCTCGTTATTGTTTGGACATAGATCACTAAAACTGTCACACTCTTGACGTAATACTTTATTGTAAGACAAAAGCTGCTCGAAAATCAGTCTCAAATAAAATTTGAGTAAATTAACATTAATAACTATACACTCACTTTTTGAACCTAACTATCTATTCTTTTCTTACATATAATTTTAGACAGTTATGATATATTACCTACTCTTCGTAAGTTTGCAGGACACTAGTGATGGTACAGTTGCAGTACCTACTGCATGTGTTTGGTTTGATCCAGTTCTAGTTGGGCCCTATGGCTTTAACCCTTTCCTGAACAAGGGTTAAAAGATACACTAAATTGCACCCTAGCACCAAAAGGTCGCATCCTACATAGCACGGCCGAAATTCACTCTAGCACTGCTTAGTTGCATCCTAGCATTTAGGTACATTAAAATGTATATATAAATAAGTAGTATAGTGGCCGCA
>JASANF010000048.1:0-21027 GCA_030248245.1 Trissonchulus sp. WLG1_4
TGTTCCTTCTAGAGAAGGAACTATCGTTTTGAAACTAACTGTTCGCAGCGTTAAACGCTGCTGAGCAGGCTGCATAGCCTGTATGTTTTGTGTGTGTTTTCAGCCTGGGAGTTGGCTGCTGATTTTTGTCTGCGTATATCCATGAAAATCAATAATCGATGTAGAGTGTTTTGGTGTAACTTTTTCAGCCTCGGCACCGTAATGTTTCACCAGGACTATATAAGAGACCCTGGATAACACTGTTCATCGCTTCTTGGAGCTGATGTGCTCAGCTCAGATCAAAGCGTAATTGGGGCCGAATGGCTCGCTGCAGCGGGATGCTTAACATCCTGCAGCACTTTTTTGTTAATGTATATACGTAGTTAGGATAGTTTAAGAAAGTAGGTGGTACATAGTTTAGGATACGCAGTGCAATTTAGAATAAGCTAGGTAATAGGGTAAGTACCTAAGTTACGCAGTGTAGCCGTAGCGTACAGTAGATACAATTCAATTAAACTTGAAAGGTAGAGACCGGGGAAGGAACATTGCCCCTTTTGGGGCCTACTTGTTATACAGCTACGCTTTTTTTTCAGTTGACACTAAAATGAACGAAAACGAAACGAAAACGAAAAAGAAAACGAAAACGAAAGTGAATTGAAGCGAAGCCAACTTTTTCGGCTTGCGCAACAAAGTTTTGAAAATTTTGACGAGCAGTAGACAAATGAAGGCAGCTGCATGCTGCTTGTTTATTCGAATATTTACATGGCGGGGGGTGTTACTCTTGAGTTGACTTTAGCTTTGTTATTTATCTGTAGTGTTTCGTAAAATTATCCGTAAATGGAATTACTATTTGCGCAAATTAATGCAATACTAACATTGACTTGAACGCCATAAAACTTTATATTAGTACAAACGGTAAAAATTAAAAATTTGAACTTCTAAAGTAAAAATTAAAAAATTGAAATAGTTTAACAGTTCTTGTATAAAATCTGTACTGTTCAGTTAGCAGACAAAAAATTAAACCTTGTATTAGTATCGTTAAAAATTAACTCATTATTTAATAAATATTTAAGGTCTAGTTGACGGCACCCTTTTTGAAAAACATCAGGAGTGCATTTGTCCTTGACCTTAGCTGTTACTATACCATTTGTCGCTCCAAAGGTCATGCTGGGCAAGCTGTCAAAAGTTGACAGCTAAAGAAAACGAAAACGAAAGAAAAAACGAAAATGAAAGAAAACGAAAGGAAAACGAAAACGAAAAAGAAAACGAAAGAAATATCAACTGAAAAAAAGCGTAGCTGTACTTATCTTTGCTTTCTTATTCTTAAGAACTTTTTTATAAATAGGTACTTATGTGTAGTCTACGTGACTCTGTGGGCTCGATATTGATGCCAGAGCCGAAGCGTAGGGCCGAAGCCTACCTAATTAACTAACTGCACCTAGTTACCCTGAAACCCCTAAACCTAAGCTATGTAACCTAACCTAAAACGCAAGAAAACACAGATTCTGCCTTAATACCTAAGTTATTGTAAATAAAACATTCACTGAGAAGGGGAGATAGTTTGGGATGTGGGAATAATACTTTGGGAAACACAAAATACAAATGGCCACAGCCGGGAAGTCAAGGACAATGACAACACACCGTTCGAAAATTTGTTCGAAAAATTTTTGCTAAGCCAAGTAATTCATATCTACATGTTTCGTTATAAAATGTGAATAGGTTGAGCTGAATTAAACTCATGATACGTATTGTATACATATTTAACGATTTATTCACCCTTGATAAATATACTTCATACTTGAATATCTAGACAGAATTTACGTTTTTCTGAAATTGTATAAGCTGCTGGAAAGATTTAAAACAAATTTTTATTCAAGACCACTATGTAGACATGATTGCTGCTTTGTCTTAACAAAAAACAGCTGCATTGAGGCAGGTTTTTTAAAATTGCTTCAGGAATCAGGACAAAACGACAAGGTAAGGACAAGGACGAATCTGAACTAGCCTTCAGTTGATTTTGTCTTGTTCAAACATGCACCATTTTTGAAAGCAGGACTGGTTGCTTTTTGCTAAGATGTTTCATATATGTATTATGTATTGCATGGTCTATATATAGAGATAACAACTTAATCTCAATTTAGGACTTAAGTATACCTATATGCTTACAAGCCAAACCAATTACTAACTTTTCTTTATGAAGTTGTACTCTAAACTCCTAAAATTAATTAAGAATACACGAAAACAATTTTTCTGCTTTTAGCTTTAGAGATTAGTGTCTAAAAGGGTGTGTCTTTGACACTTGTCAATTTGTTTGCTTTAGTTCAACGCTTAGTAGACTCTAGCTTACTTAATATGCTCTCTTGTTATTAATTCTCTATAATTAATTAGTTGTCTAATTATTTAATAATAAAATACACGATAAGTGGTTATAAGCGGTGGCTTAGTGTCACTTTTAGGGGGGCTGGGGGAAGCACATGGTTTGGAAAATTAGGGAAATAGCTAATTGAATTCTAATCAGCTTATATTCCGCAAATATTTATTATGATGAAATCAAGCTTAGGTATCAGTCTTAACTTCGCGTTCTCAAGTATATTTCACCTTTCTGTGTTCCCCCGGGGCAGCAATAAGTTTAACCTTTGGTAAGATTTTGGTAAGACTTAATTTTTTGAGAAGAGATTTTTTTGCATTGTAAAAAATACATAGTTTTTAGTTAATAGTTAGTTATTTTTGAAAGTCCCAAAAATTTCCAAGATTCAGTTGTTTTAACAAGCCACCTATCGGGCATCGGCCAATTGCACCAACTTCTTCTCTTTCTATTCCTATTCTCGACCTATTCCAGAATAGTTATTATTACTGAGGTTGTAATTTCATTGCACCATTACAGAAAACCATTGGTCGAGAATAACTTATTTTCCCATTATCTAGTGAAAGCTTACCTGCATCATTTTTATCCAATCGCAGCTTAGCCGACAACAAATGAAACTCAAGAAATTGCCTGATTAGGCCCTTCCGACAGACTTGCTCTGAGAGCACATTTGTTTCTCGTCCGCTCACCGAAACCGTGTCGCCTAGGGACCCGTCTTTTTAACTTTCTGTTTTGCTATTTTTCGCACACCTTAAAGGAAAACGTCCACGTTCGCCGTAAACAGTTACCAAATACCAATGGCGTTGTGCGTTTTTACACTTTACGTTCAGGTTTACGTTTTTACGTTTTACGTTTACGCTTACGTTTACATGAGCTTTTTTATAAAGTAAATAAATACCGGAAACACAATGAGGGGGATTCACAAAGCTTGTTTATTTTGTAATTTTGTGACTACTCGTTGTACTCTTGATACCTGCAATTCGTTCTTGTGTAAAGAACTCGCATGTTTCTTTTTGTCTCAGGATCCAGCAGTTTATTTTGTCAGACTTGTCTAAATTCAAACACCCTTTGTGAATCCCAGCCAAGTTGTGCGATAGCATAATAATATCAACCAACAAGCAGATTAAACGAACAATTAGTCAATTTTCCCGCTAATAAATTAATTACATAACAGATCCAGCCAAATTTCAGTAATTTATGAATGGACATAATGCATTAATAAAGTCATTTGTTGTGAAATATTCAGCATTCATCAAATTGAAGGCGCCAACCATATTAATGGATTAGTCGTTCTAATGGACTACATACAAGTCTACAAAAGAGTAAAATTAATGAAGATTAGGGATTTTAGTCTAAGCACTAAGAATAGCCTTTAATGCTCACAATTGGCCTGCCATAATCCGTCACAGTTTCTTTTCATTTTGAAGTCTTTGTTGTCAACATATAATAAATAAAAATCGTCTGCTTCAAACAAAGTGTTTGTTTTTCCTGTTCTTTAATTTTGATTTTGGAATCCTATGGCAGTGTTAACGTTAAAGTGGCAAAGTGCGGCGTGTGTTTTACACGTCTTCTAGCGTTTGCATCTGTGACATGAAAACGCTTTGTAATTTACTGAATTGCTACTTTCATGGTTGTGTGAGCGTAAATTGAAAATGCGAAAGGCTGACAAAAAGTAGTCTTCTAGGAATCGAACCTGCAACGCCATGGTTGTAAATCTACTAAACTAACAACTCGACCACAGAGGGCACACACATGTTATAGGTGAATGGTGATTATGCTTGACTACACGTACCTAATCATTCCATCAGTAAACATGAGTTTTAGTTATTTAACGTCAGTTAATATTAAACTATCCACTTATAACTTACTAAACTACTTCTAATTGCCGAAACTTGTCTCAGATTTTGCAGTTTAAGTTGCTGTAAAAAGATTCGCTTTTTAAGGCACTTATTCTGTAGCTGCCCAACATGTTTACGATGGCCTCTGGCCAATGTGCTTAACAGTAGATTCTTGATGCTTACTGAATGCTTTTGCCGCAGATTGGTCTTGTTAATGAAATGCTTGGTGAGTTTCACCAGTAGTATTTAAATAACAGACACTAATTTAGTTGCTAATTAAAAAGCGCAGGTAGATGCGCGTGTAAAAAAAAAGAACTTTTGGGTAAATTATAAAATTTTCAAGATCGCTTCAGTCAAATTGGCTGCAACCAGAAACTTATCGTAAGTATCGGGGTATTTACAATTATTTTACTATTTTTTACAGCCTATGCAGCTGGAAGCTATAATTAATGAGTAAATTTTCCATTATAATTTTTTTTACTTTTTTGGCCATAACGCCTAAAAAGTGTTTTATGTATGGATTGTAAAAAATTAGTACTTGTTTAGCAATAAAAAAATACGACAAATTAATTCCATGTTAACGGGAAGATATTGCATAGTAAAAAACAAAGTTGAAATAAAGTTTAACGACGAGTCTTGCTCGTTGGGTTATGAGAATCAGAAATACAAAATAGGCTATTCTGCGAATTATGTTTAGTACGTTTTCATTGTACTTTTATTACATTAGAAACGTAATTTATGTTCTATGTGTAGGTCTTAAATATCTTATTTATATACATATTTCATGTTAGTTGTCTGTCTGTCTGTTGTTAGACGTATTAGAGACACATAGTATGTGGTTTTCCAGCTAACTATTAGCTTGTATAATAAAAAAAAGCTTTATCAATCTTTAATGAAATTGTACAGGCTAAGTCTAAGAATAAAGTATTAAGGTATTAATTACCGCTAGACAAAAATTCTAATTGTTGGTCAACTCTAATGAGCGTCTGTCTTACAAACAGTGAAGTACTAGAGTTAGATAAAGCTGGGTTTTTTTGCCAATACAGGTGTTGTAGTCGTATTCAAAACTAGATTTAAAGGATTTTATTAAATCTTCTATGTTATTAACCGAAGAAATTTAGTTCTGTCGTTAGGCATTTAGATGAAAGACATTTACTGTAGGTAACGCTTCTAATGAAAAATACTGTTGTTACCGTTATAGAACACCCAACCTGCTTAGAGCCCTAGTCTGCAGATCCAGAAATGAATATTTCGAGTCCCCTACGTCTTTTATTTATGTTTTGTCTTGTAGTGTCTTTCCCACAGTTTTCTCTTTTTCTTGACACTCGTTTCCTGTTTTGTTAGACATTTGTTTTCTGTAGAATTGATAATTGATATCAGCTGTGACAACTAACAAATCCTGTCATGTTATTGCATCATTCAAATATTATACACCTTGACACTTACACTTTAACCTAACGAAGCGTAGACTTTTTTACCACGTTTATTGAGGCTTAACAAGCAACAGTTTGCTGCAAAAGAAAAACAGTAAAGATTTTACAGTTGTTTGTCATATTTGACAAAAAACCTGTTGCGAGCTCACTTTCTATTCTATGAGTATGTACTCTTAGTAAGAATGAATGAGCTTAATTAAGTGTCCTAAGATTTTTTGATGCATTTACTTTTACTTGCATAGGTATATAATAATTTTTGGTTTAAAACCAAAACTATTGGTTTAAAAGTTTTAAGCTAAATACTCTTCTTTTTAGAATAAGGCATTTGTTTAAAATTTTGCATGCTAATCTTATAACATAGGATCTACGGGACAATTTTGGGATCAGCCTTTTTGCGCATGCCCGTTATTTTGGTAGGCTGTGTTCAAGTGTAATCTATGCTTTTATTGGCCACTCTAAGTGTCACGTGGCAGGTTTTACATCTTACAGTGCCTTATTGGCCAAATTTGCGGCCAATTGGTGATTTTTGTTAGCTTCTACGATTTGCAAAATTCAAATTGCCACACCAAGAGTTGATTTCTTTCGAATGACCCGCAACAGTCTAAATAGTTGCGTTTGCTTATATTTGAATAATATTTTTAGTACATAATTTTATGAGATTTTTTAACAAAAAAATTAGTGAATACTATCAATTTTAGCGGATACCGAGCCATTATTTATAAGACCTTAATTTTTGAATGGATAGGGAAAGGAGGATCAGTTTTCCAAAACGGATTGGAAATTAGGGTGCAGTGGTGGGCTGTGGGTAAACAGGATCAACAGTAGTGATGTGGATCGGATCGGTCCGAAATTTTGATGCCGATCCGATCCGGATGCTTGATTGGCGATCCGATCTGATCCGATCCAATCTAGGCCCGGATCGGCCGATCCGATCCGATCCGCCGATCCGATCCGATTCAAAATTGCGTAACCTTGATGAAAGCTAAAAAATCTGACTTTTTGTTGGAGTATTGTTAAGTATAACTATATATTGCTAAAAAGTTTAGTGAGTTTGTGCATAGATGAAAAGATGGAACTTTTGCAATGAGAGCTAGTTAGATAATCCCAAGACCATTAACTGGAAAATGGAAATGTCTAGAAAATTTGGGTTACTACCGCAGGTCGTGGATACCCACGGGGTGGGTTGGGTTGGGTTGGATAGGAAAATTTGAGCCATGGGTTACCACACTTGGTTACCCACTTCGGGCCGTGCGAGTCGCTACATTTTGTCAAACCGGTAAATTTGGAAAAAATTTTCACGTATTATTCAATCCAATCCGTCTACATAAATTTGGGTACCATTCAGTACCATTCGGTTAAAGTAGGTAGCAATGTGAACAAAGTATAGCTGTCCACTGTGCAAATTGTACAGCGGTATCAGCTAAATCAATCGGTCATTAGATACTGTATCTTAAAATGGTAGGTCAAAGTTGGTCGTGGGTTACCCACAGGTGCCAAACCGCGGGTTTGGTTGAGTCACGGGTCAAAAATTTTGATCCGCGTCGATTCTGTCTGTACTGCACAATGCCTAACTCTTGTGTTAACGAAAACAATGTTGCAAGATTGTTTTTGTAGGCGAAGATTAACATATATTTCAAAACATTTCACATCACACATTTAGTACGTGTCTTCACGCAACTTCAATGATGAGAAACCTTTCCTCCACTTATGTATGCATAAACTGTACGCTTCCACTAATACAAAGCCGATATTTTGATAATTTGAGTAGTAGTTATACTTATGCGATTGATTGCTCGCTCGAAAAGTTTTTGAAATTACGCAAAATTTGATCAAATTACTAAATTTTGCGGTCGAGCCTCAAAATTTATACTACCGATCCGGATCGCCGATCCGAAATTTTAAAGCCGATCAGATCCGGCGATCCGATCCGGGAAATTCAGCGATCCGATCCGATCCGATCCGACCCCCGGATCGGTCGATCCGATCCGATCCGGCGATCCGATCCACATCATTAATCTACAGTAGTTTAAACTGTGAAACTGTCGTGAACTGTAAAGCACTCACAGCAATAATGTTAAACACTAAACTGTGCAAGAAATTTGTCTGTATGCATGTTTTACTTCAGCTCTAATGTGTATGTGCGTAGGTCACCTAGAATAAGTTAAGTCACCTAAAAAGTTAAGTAAGAGACGGAATCGAACCATCTGTCCTCAGATTATTAATCCAAAGCGCTGCCGTCTGAACCAACCGGTTCCTACAAGTTAATCTCAATAACTGAATGGTTTTAGTAACATTGCATCAGACCAATCAGACTCAAGCTTTCAGTAATAATAACTCAGCAAACATATTTATCACTAAACTTATTTCAACATAAATTCTGAATATATACATTGATCAACGAAATGATTATCGATGAACCAAAATCTTAATATGGCTGTTAACGATATCTTACGCTTGTAATCCCAGAGCACCAGTTGTCATGTTGACTTTTATTAGCAAGCCGAAATAGCACAGTTGGGAGTGCGTTAGATTGAAGATGTAAAGGTTCCTGGCTCGATCCCGGGTTTCGGCAACTGTTTTTAAACTAATGCTAAATTTGCAGTTTTTAATGAGTTTTGTCTTTTGCCTTCTATTTATTTTCCCTTAAACTAGAAATAAATATGGATCTTCAGGATTTCACTTTTCATTAGTCATTCAAAGCACGTCATGTTGGCCTTAGCCTATGAACGAGATGCTTTTTCCAAATTTGATCGCTTCGTTTTATTGATATCGTTTTATTTTTTCCTTTGAAATATACCTGCAGACTAGAAATTGATTTAATAAACTATTTTATCAAAAGAAGCAGCTCATCATGACTTTTGAATTATAATGGTGTTATGATGCATCATTTTTGTTCCTTCTAGAGAAGGAACTATTGTTTTGATTCATAGATGCTGCAGTGCAAAACACTGCTGCATACGCTAGATCGCCTATATGTTTTGCGTGTAAATTCAGCTGGGTGCTGGCTGCTTTATTTTTGTCTGCGGATATGCAAGTACGTAATCAATCAATCAATAATTGATGGTGTGTTGTAATAGTGGACAGTTGTAACCATTTCGCAGCCTCGGCACCGGAATGTTTCACCAGCAGTATTTAAGTGATCCTGAAAAACACTGTTTATCGCTTCTTAGAGCTGATGAGCTCAGATCAAAGCGTAACATTTGAGCCTAATGGCTAGATCTGGCGCTGCAGCACTGTTTTTGTACGTACTACGTAGTTAGGTTAGGTAATAATAAGCTAGGTATAAAGTAGAGTAAGGTACGCAGTGTAACTTACAGTAAAGTATGGAATAGAACCAATTTATTTAAACGTGAAAGGTAGACACCGGGGAAGGAACTTTGCCCCCTTTTGGGGCCTACCATGTTTCGTTTGAGAGACTTCTAGCTTATTTTTACACAATTTGTTGTAGGATAAAAACACATTCAATATTTTGCACACACAGTTTGCTGAAAAAATACTACGTCAATTTTGTTCCTTCTAGAGAAGGAACTATTGTTTTGAAATTAATGGCTAAATTTAACGCTACTGAGCAGCCTGCATAGTCAGTATGTTTTACGTGTATTTTCAGCTTGGGAGCTGCCTGCTGGTTTTTGTCTGCGTATATGCAGAAAAATCAATAATCGATGCACAGTGCTGTCCTGTAGTAATGTAACTTTTTCAAAGTCGGCACCGGGATGTTTCACCAGCAGTATATAAGAGCCATTAGAGAACACTTTTCATCGCTTCTTAGAGCTGATTTGCTCAGCTCAGATCAAGGCGTAATTTTTAGCCAAATGGCTCGATGCAGCGAGATGCTTAACATCCTGCAGCATGTTTTTGTATACTACGTATGTAGTTAAAGTAGGTAAGAATAAGTTAGATATAAAGTAGATACAAAGTGTATGTTAGCTTGGGGTAAGTATGGAATAAAGAACCAATTAATTTAAACCTGAAAGGTAGACACAGGAGAAGGAACCTTGCCCCTTTTGGGGCCTACTTGTTTATATTACACAATTTGAAGTAAAATAATTGCTGCACAACAGGTTTTAGCTGACCCACTGGTCAGCTTACTTGAAAGTGTTGTTTAATACTTACTGAAGGTTTTGCCGCAGATTGGGCTTGTTAGGTGAACCCTAAGCGCTCAAATTTGTAAGCCTGAGGATATTTCGCAAACATACTGTACTATGCACCTGCATTTGGGCGTTTAATACGGCAGCCGCTCACTGGCCACAGTCTAAGACTTGTAATAAACTACGAAGTTGTAATCTGATGCACTAATGACGGATGAGGTCGCAATTGTAAGAATACTGAGCCCATTCTGAAAATATTACTTCTGCGATGCAAATGTAAATAAAGTTTACAGACTATCGAGTTAATGAAGCATACCTACGTAGGTTTCGGTGAGCTGTAGTGGAAATACTAAGATCTACAATTAGTGAAACAACTGCAGTGAAAATAATTTTAAAGTAAAATCTTTAGAGCTAATACTTGATGTTGCATGTTGCATTTAAACAATATCAATGGTAATATTCTATCTATGTTTGCGTAAGGAACTGTGTCAAAAAGAACACGTTTTTCAAAACATGTATACGTTTTGAAAACACGATTTGAAAAACGTGTTTTGTCCTACCCTAAACGTGTTTTTAGACCCCTTAATTTCTCGTTTCAGCAAATAAATGTCAGCGGGTCCCTTTTGACCTTTGCAGCTGTCCATCTTGTAATGGGCTAAATTAACTTCTGCCCACTAAGCAGACAAAGCATTTACGTTGTAAAGTGCTAGGCGTTTACGCATACACGTACCTACACATAGGCGCACTTTATTAGCTTTACTTGTTAGTCAGGGTCAATTTATTGGTCATTAAGTGACACCAACCATCAATTCAAAACGTGTTTTTACTTGGTCTAAACGTGTTTTGGCCAAGTAAAAACACGTTTGAAAATGTGTTAATTTCAAACGTGTAAACGTTTTGATTTTTGACACGGTCCCTAAGCAAATTGGCAAGAAAACAATTCTCAAACTGATTTGCATGCTACTGATATATATTACTGGTATGCCAAGTGTGTGTATTGTTCTTAACTCTTCGCCGCCCTTCAATTCAACTGCATTCGACACATCACACACGCAAAGAAACGCACGTTCAACTGTGCGCACTTCCAACAACGCATGCACATTATCATTATACTAGACACACACGCTCACACAGGTATAGTTATCTTTAACACACAGCGTAGTGTTTTACGTCAAAGTCATCATAAGGACCTGTTGCGGTGTGCCGCAACAGGAAAAAGCATGTTTTATACTTTTCTGGGTTTTAAGCCTTTGTGCTTTTAGGCGCAATTTTGGTCGTCGTCTGAGAGGCTGCTTACATTGCTATAGACAAATTTAAACGGAGAGGGCTTAAGCTACCAATTCAAACTTGGGGTCCATTCTTTTACCGGATTAAACGGATTAGACTAACATAGTTTAGTCCGAGATTTTTGAAGGGTTTAACAAACTAACGGACTAAACTAACATAGTTTAGTCCTAGATTTATGAACTGTTTAACATACTAACGGACTAAACAAGTTAAAATAAGTCATCTGATTATTTTTAGTCCATTTCCATTGCTAAGTATTAGTGGACTAAACAGATTTATATGCACGCATAGCGCTAAACCTTAGTCCCGTTAAGCCTGTTTCACACGAGGTGGATTTTCAAGGGGATCCCCAGGGGGATCGCCTTGGGGATCCCCTTGCGACTCCACGCGTCCCCATGGGGATCCCCTTGGGGACACAAGGGGACGCGTGGGAATGCAGGGGGATCCCCATGGGGAATTTTGCTTATCGCTCTCCGAGCGTTTTTTCAAGGGGATCCACATGCAGTGGCCAATCAAATAAAGTCACGTGAGTCACATAATTTCACACTATACTTGAATATTCAGTTATTAACGTTTTTAGGCCTTTACAACTATTTTTAAAGATATCATAGTAGACGTCACTGTTCTCATACACCGCGTAGATACGGACTTTGTACCATTTCTGTGTTAAAATTCAATCGAAATTTTGAAATAGAAGTATTTAATTAATTTGTGTATAACATGACATATGGATAAATAATACCTTTGCGGGTAATAGGATAGTTAAAAAATCAATATACAACCACGAGAACATTACTGGACAGCCATTTAAAAATGCACGTACAAATCCCCGCGCGAATCTGCCTCGTGTGAATGGCTTTCCCCAAGGGGATCCCCCATGGGGATCCCCGAGGGGACCGACATGTGTCCCCACGCGTCCCCTTGAAAATCCCCTTCGTTCCCTCGGGGATCCCCTTGGGGACGCGTGGGGACTCCCACGGGGATCCCCCCGGTGATCCCCGTGGGGAAAGTCCCCTTGAAAAGCCACCTCGTGTGAAACAGGCTTTAATCCGGAGGTTTTGGAATGGCATGTAAACCTAAGCGTAATTATTAATCAGATGAGTCCGATTAAAAGTAACCCTTTAATTCGGCTAAGAAATAATCCACCTCCACTTACTTGAGGTTGATAAGAGGTGGAATTTTTTAAGCTTTCTTAATTTGCAAGCATAATTAAGCTAACACGATTAAAGCCTTCCGATTTCACTAGTTTTTTTGCCTGTGGGCTAAATTATTTTGAGTCACATTCCGTAAATTATGTTTACTATTTGGATGACAACTGTTTTCAATGAAAGTGAAAATGCTGGAAGTACAAAAATTGTACTCTAGGCTATTTTGCTGCGAACGCGAGATGTAAAAAGTTGTCATTCAATAATTAAAGCAATGAGCGATTCAAATAGTAAACATGAATGGCGGAATTCAGCTTTTAAACGTTGTTGATGAGTTCAACCTTGTTTTTTAGTTCCACGCTTCAACCTCTATTCTGTGACTGTTTTGCGTATTATTTTGCTCAATATGTACATAACTGATTTAGTGGTTACCTTCTGCTTTTGAGTTGTATTTATGTGGGTATAATCTTTTTATTTAGTCTTTAAATATGAGTTATGAATGCACGTAAATTTGTTTACGTAAGAAACCTACATATCTTACAGTTTTTATGATCTGCCCTTGCTACATTTACCAATATTAGCCTAATATCAATTAGTTGTAGGTTAGATTAAAATATAGCAAATATTGCGTGAAGTTTCATTCTGAAAATGTAGCTGGTTATCAGATTATTGGCTTAAGTGAAACATGTTTATCTTTTGCAAGTATTGATTATATTTATATTGAACATATAAATTTAATTTAAGCGGACTGTGATGGTTCGTGCCATAGCGGCACTCGTGCTATAACGAGACCCAGCCAAGTTCTAATAGAGTCCACTAGATTCAGTTGGGAAATTAAGCCGACAGTTGACAAATGACACGCAAAATTTTCAATGATCTTAACCGTTTAAACTAGTCTGTTGTCTGAAGTTTACACTGGCTATGCCTAAAGTCGAACAAGTTTAGTGCATCTCGGTAATAAACTCCGTTTTAACAGGAATAGTGGTACTTGGAAACATTAGAAATAGAATTGTCGAATTCAGTTTGATGTCCTAGACCGATTTACCTAGTTCTCAGGAATTTATTTTTTCATTCATAGTTGGTTAGCTTTAGCGACTGGAAGCGTCAAAGAATACCTTAATTATGTGACTAATGTTTTACAAAACTTAATTTTGTGATGCTAGTTATATATTGCATATTCTTGAGGTTACACTTTCTCATGCAATATTTGTACATTAGTTTCAAAAAGATAGACAACATTTTTCACTTTCCCCAAGATAGTCAACGAACATTGTGAACTGTAAATAAGTACTTCAGGCTTTTTTGGCATTAGTTAGCTAATTTGAAACTTTTGTAATGTTGTAAACAATAATCGTCGCGACGCCAAATTAAAGAAACAATATTTATATTCTAATCAGTGCTTTTCGTCAAACCAAAGTATAGCGTCTGGACATTTTTTCAAACTATTACTTAATTTTTTTACTTGCTTAGGTTAGGTTTCCTCTGAAGTTGTGCAGGCGAAAATATCTTCCTTAGCTAACAAGTAGATAACAACTTCATGTTTTGTTTTAGAAAGTGTTAATTTCTGTATTTTGAAGCCTCCACGGGACGTTTGGAAACAACCATCCGCTATTAAAAGGTAATTTGTTTTTGAAAATGGTTTGGTTTTTTTAATGTGCTTAACGTATTTATAGTATATTACATATGAACATTTATATATCTACTTTATTTTTAATGGGATTCGCCACTGTGGCTACTGCAGTTTAAGCAGCTTGCACATATACTTTTTAGAGTAAGGGGCGATTTGGGATCGATTCAAACTTAAGTAGGGCATACTGAAAAGCGGACATAGGGCACACGGACAAAACCCGTTTTATCCATTTTTTCAATTCATACTTTTTAGGGCAAACGGACATTGAGACATACCGACATAGTACGTACTATGCACTAACAAAGGTTCTACTCACTCTGTTAAACTGTATGTCCGTCTACCCGTATACCCCTCAATTTCGGCGTAGCAGAACTGAATTTAACTTTGCCAGACATACGGACAAAATAAAACCTGTGCCGTTTAGCTCAGATGAACGGATATGCGGCTGAAGGGCCAACGGGTAACGGCAGAACGGACAAAAGTATGAATTAAACAGCCATTTTGCCGTTGCGTTTCTCCGGACGTCCGTTTATCCGCTTGTTTGTTTGTCCAAATGTCGCACAGAAGTACATAGTAATCGGCCCTAGAGCATTTTACGTCTATGCGCTCTAAACCATCAACTTTCATCACTCATCACTCCAAAGAGGGAAAATTTTATCATAGTAGTTGGGGTGTGCGCATGGGGGCAAGATTCGGTCCCAAGGACGAAGGGTGGTCTCGCTAAGGACAAAAAAGAGTAGAGTACTGGAGTGTCACAGCGAGTGCAAAATGTTGGTCACGTTTTTTTACTACAGTATTCAGTGAACTTAAGCAAAAAATTGGCATTTATGGAAAAATTTGTGCATTTTTGACGTAAATTTTGGCTAAAATTAGTAAAAATGGCAGAATTTTAGTACGTGAATATGTTCGTATTAGGAAACAGAAACTATTTCGCGGCGACAGTGAACCAATTTGAAAAGGTCTCTCTGCATTCGTGTTAAACGACTTTTGTTTGTATTAAGAAACCACGTGTTCTTATTGAGACTCCTATTGCTGACAGTAAAGTGGATTGTGGATGTGCTCGTATTTGGGCGCTTTCCGATACTCTAGATTGAGCATAGTATATATATATATATATATATATATATATATATATATATATATATATATATATATATATATATATATATATATATATATATATATATATATATATATATATATATATATATATATATATATATATATATATCAGTCAGATTCTGAGAAAATCGAACAAGGCTAGTTGAAAGTGCCGATGGGTCAAAAAATGAAATTGGCCGAAACTTTGCTGATTTGTTGGCTCTAGTGGGCCTATTATTGTGACAAAATATTATAGGATACAATGCAACCGTTTTTGACTTAGGACGGTTTAAATTTTTTGGCATTTTCACGACTACCATCACTCAATGTGCATATGGTTTATCAGCCATAACTCAACAGGTACTCAAGGTATAAAAACAAGCTATATGTCATTTTAAAGCTCTTTTACTGCACAATTAACACACAATTTTTAGCGGCCATACATGGTCACTGTACGTCATAATGATAATGAAAACGCTCAGAACCCTTTGCTCTTGCGATGCAGCTGTGGCACTTTTTTGATTGTAACCCTTCTTGGGCTCTTGGGCAAGACACAATTTTTTGCGTGAGCCTGCAACTGTTAAACAGCTAGTTTATTAGTTAACTTATTTAATTAGTAATGGTTAGTTTAATACGTACATAAATGCATGTATAAACCATTACTATATATACATGAAAAATATGCTGGAATATAGATTCCCGCTGATGTTATGTAGCGACACCTTTTAATGTCATTTATGTAGCTGACGTACATAACTGGTTACCTTCCACAAAACAGAAACCACAATAAACCTTTCCTTTTGTTTGGCTGTTACTGGTGTTTTTTGAAACGCGTATGTTGCCTTTTTTATGAAATTAAAAAGAAATATGTTTGAATTTTGAAATTGCTAGGGTACATACATACAGCCGAAATGTGTTACTCTTCACTTGAATTTATTTTTCGAACAACTTTTTTCAATCAATTTATTTTTTTCGACCGTGTAAATTTACGGTATACCATTTTTTCGCAATAGCTTTGTCTTTTATTGGATTAATCAGACTAGATTTATTATTTAGATCAACAGGAAAAGATATCTTAATAGTATTGTTTGTAAAATGTTTTCATTATTTGGTAATTAGTTTTATGCTTAGTATAAGCCGGGCCTTGTAAACTAAACAGTAGCTCTGTCAAGAAGTGCTAATGGGCTAAATTGTTACATTCTATGGGCTAGTAAAATCGGTCGAAAGAAGTCTATTTAAGGTTCATTTTTGCAATGTGACCACTAATAAAATCTAAAGTCAGACAAAAAATAGTAGCGCCACTTACTTATTTTAGTGGCATGACTTCTGCGACTACTTGCTGTGTACTCTTAAAATCTATAGGTAACGAGAGCACATGTTTCGTTTTCTCAAGCGGTGCAACCATTTTTTGTCAGACTTTAGAATCATTCTTTTCTGTACAATCAATATGCATATATATTTGCTTGTATAAGTATATAAGCTGGTACTCTGGTAGCTGACGACCAAGCTTCTTTAGCAGCTTTTAGGAAATCCATTCAGTACATTTCAGATTCCTGAATGAACTTGTGACGTCAATGACGCGTTGGAAATTTTCTACTTTCATCTTCATTCAATGACGGCTAATTTCAGCTAAAAGCAATTCTATTACTTTTTTACTGTCCGTAAGAAATGGTCCGTAAGCCAGTAAAAACACCGTCCATTCATTCTGACAGAAATTACCCTATCTCAGTGCAGACCTAACTTATTGACGTAACACTTTGCCATAGCTCTGTCTCTATATTCCATATAAGTCTACACAAAGCCTACACTCTATGTTGAGTTGGTGAAAACCTTCTGAAATATATATGACACTATATAGAGTTTTCTGCATCGTGCAAGCCTCTACTGACGCTTTCATTATTTGAATATATAAACCTTCTTTATTTTATAACAACTTAGCTTTTATTCATTCATTGAAGCCAGAATGAGGTTCAGTTTTTTGTCTGAGTCATTTGGAACTTTTTTCAGGTCTGTGGAAATTATCGAAACGTGCGATTATGAGTTTTTGCAATTCTACTGCTCACTTGTCAATATACAAGAAAATAATTGAACTATAGCTTAATTTGTACATAACTTACAGATAATACAGTATATACCAACAAAAATTGCCTGCTACAGACTACGGAGTCAAAGCGTAGTGGGAGACCCTTGATTCTGGAGTCAAAGTGTATAATTTAATTATATCTACGTGTACCTTTTGTACCTACATACCTTGACTCTGGAATCAAGTGACTTTGACTCCGCTTTGACTCAAGCAAGTAATTTTTGTCGGTACTGTGTATCTAATTAAAACCACTAATTATAGGTTAGTTCACACTCAAAGCAGCAGACCGTAATGGCTCATAGCCTCTGGTTATCATTATCATCAATAGCCTTTTATCTATTTTGAAGCTTTGTACGCACTGGCGAACATAAAAGCTTTGCTGTGGTTGCCAAGACATCACCTAGGGCTTCTGGTAGCAGAAAAGTTTAGTGCATACTGCATGATAGTTAAAATTAACATTTCACTCACTAACCTTCAGCCATTGTGTAAACTTGGGTGAGCAAGTGCGAGATATTCAGGCGTCGCTCGCCCGATGGCGAAAGCCGCGGGGAGGACCGCGCAACCGGAATTTGAAATGTACTGAAACGGATTTCTGAAAAGCTGCTAAAGAAGCTTGGTCGTCAGCTACCGAGAGAACCAGCTTATATACTTATACAAGCAAATATATATGCATATTGATTGTACAGAAAAGAATTATTTTAAAGCTTGACAAAAAATGGTTGTACCGCTTGAGAAAACGAAACATGTGCTCTCGTTACCTATACACTTTTCAAGAGTACACAGCAAGTAAAAGTCGCAGAAGTCATGCCACTAAAATAAATAAGTGGCGCTACTGATTTTTTGTTTGACTTTAGATTTTATTAGTGGTCACATTGCAAAAACGAACCTTAAATATAATTCTTTAGATCTGTTTTACTAGCCCATAGAATGTAACAATTTAGCCCATTAGCCCTTCTTGACAGAGCTACTGTTTAGTTTACAAGGCCCGGCTTATACTAAGCATAAAACTAATTACCAAATAATGAAAACACTTTGCAAAAGATACTATTAATAAAATTCTTTCCCCGTCAATTGAAGAATAAATAAATCCAGTCTGATTAATCCAATAAAAGACAAAGCTATTGCGAAAATTATAATACAGCCAATTTAAGATGTCGAAAAAAATAAATTGATTGAAAACTTTTGTTCGAAAAATAAATTCAAGTGAAGAGTAACACATTTCGGCTGTATGTATGTACCCTAGAAATTTCAAAAAAGTTTCAAACATATTTCTTTTTAATTTCATAAAAAAGGCAACATACGCGTTTCAAAATACTGTAGAAACAGCCAAACAAAAGGAAAGGTTTATTGTGGTTTCTGTTTTGTGGAAGGTAACCAGTTATGTACGTCAGCTCACATAAATGACATTAAAAAGGTGTCGCTACATAACATCAGCGAAAATCTATATTCCAGCAATATATTTTTCATAGTATATATATTAATCGTTTATACATGCATTTATGTACGTAACTAAATTAACCATTACTAATTAAAGTTGATGGTTAAGATAACGAATAAAGTACCTGTATTAACAGTTGCAGGCTCACGCAAAAAATTGTGTCTTGCCCAAGAGCCCAAGAAGGGTTACAATCAAAAAAGTGCCACAGCTGCATCGGGCAAGAGCAAAGGGTTCTGAGCGTTTTCATTATCGTTATGACGTACAGTGACCATGTATGGCACGCTAAAAATTGTGTGTTAATTGTGCAGTAAAAGAGCTTTAAAATGACATATAGCTTGTTTTTATACCTTTGAGTACCTGTTGAGTTATGGCTAATAAACCATTTTCACATTGAGTGATGGTAGTGGTGAAAATGCCAAAAGGACTCAAACATTCCTAAAGTCAAAAACGGCTGCATTGTATCCTATAATATTTTGTCACAATAATAGGCCCACTCGAGGCAACAAATAAATAAAGTTTAAAGCAATTAAATTTTTTGACCCATAGGCTATTTGAAGTAGCCTTGTTTGATTTTCTCAGAAGATGACTAAAAAAAAAATATATATATATATATATATATATATATATATATATATATATATATATATATATATTGTGTGTGTGTGTGTGTGTGTGTGTGTGTGTGTGTGTGTGTGTGTGTGTGTGCTATGCTAGATGTAAAGTATCGGGAAGCGCCCAAATACGAGCACATCTACAATCCACTTTACTGTTAGCAATTAGGAGATCTCAATAAGAACACGTGGTTTCTTAATACAAACAAAAGTCGTTTAACACAGAATGCAGAGAGACCTTTTCAAATTCGTTCACTGTCGCCGCGAAATAGTTTCTGTTTCCTAATACGAACATATTCACGTACTTAAAATTTTCTGCCATTTTTACTAATTTTAGCCAAAATTTACGTCAAAAATGCACAAATTGTTCCATAAATGCCAATTTTTTGCTTAAGTTCACTGAATACTGTAGTAAAAAAACGTGACCAACATTTTGCACTCGCTGTGACACTCCAGTACTCTACTCTTTTTTGTCCTTAGCAAGACCACCCTTCGTCCTTGGGACCGAATCTTGCCCCCATGCGCACACCCCAACTAATATGATAAAATTTACCATCTTTGGAGTGATGAGTGATGAAAGTTGATGGATTATAGCGCATATACTTAAAATGCTCTAGGGCCGATTACTATGTACTTCTGTGCGACATTTGGACAAACAAACAAGCGGATAAACGGACGTCCGGAGAAACGCAACGGCAAAATGGCTGTTTAATTCATACTTTTGTCCGTTCTGCCGTTACCCGTTGGCCCTTCAGCCGCATATCCGTTCATCTGAGCTAAACGGCACAGGTTTTATTTTGTCCGTAAGTTAAATTCAGTTCTGCTACGCCGAAATTGAGGGGTATACGGGTAGACGGACATACGGTTTAACAGAGTGAGTAGAACCTTTGTTAGTGCATAGTACGTACTATGTCGGTATGTCCCAATGTCCGTTTGCCCTAAAAAGTATGAATTGAAAAAATGGATAAAACGGGTTTTGTCCGTGTGCCCTATGTCCGTTTTTCAGTATGCCCTACTTAAGTTTGAATCGATCCCAAATCGTCCCTTACTCTAAAAAGTATATGTGCAAGCTGCTTAAACTGCAGCAGCCACAGTCGAATCCCATTAAAAATAAAGTAGATACATAAATGTTCATATGTAATATACTACATGTAATATACTGTATAAATACGTTAAGCACATTAAAAAAAACCAAACCATTTTTAAAAACAAATTACCTTTTAATAGCGGATGGTTGTTTCCAAACGTCCCGTGGAGGCTTCAAAATACAGAAATTAACACTTTCTAAAACAAAACATGAAGTTGTTATCTACTTGTTAGCTAAGGAAGATATTTTCGCCTGCACAACTTCAGAGGAAACCTAACCTAAGCAAGTAAAAAAATTAAGTAATAGTTTGAAAAAATGTCCAGACGCTATACTTTGGTTTGACGAAAAGCACTGATTAGAATATAAATATTGTTTCTTTAATTTGGCGTCGCGACGATTATTGTTTTCAACATTACAAAAGTTTCAAATTAGCTAACTAATGCCAAAAAAGCCTGAAGTACTTATTTACAGTTCACAATGTTCGTTGACTATCTTGGGGAAAGTGAAACATGTTGTCTATCTTTTTGAAACTAATAAAAAAAAATTGCATGAGAAAGTGTAACCTCAAGAATGTGCAATATATAACTAGCATCACAAAATTAAGTTTTGTAAAACATTAGTTACATAATTAAGGTATTCTTTGACGCTTCCAGTCGCTAAAGCTAACCAACTATGAATGAAAAAATAAATTCCTGAGAACTAGGTAAATCGGTCTAGGACATCAAACTGAATTCGACAATTCTATTTCTAATGTTTCCAAGTACCACTATTCCTGTTAAAACGGAGTTTATTACCGAGATGCACTAAACTTGTTCGACTTTAGCCATAGCCAGTGTAAACTTCAGACAACAGACTAGTTTAAACGGTTAAGATCATTGAAAATTTTGCGTGTAATTTGTCAACTGCGGCAGCAATACGTAACTGAACGAAGTAATAATAACA